>PVKP010017103.1:0-46778 GCA_004027715.1 Plecturocebus donacophilus
AGCATTTCCGGCGGCCACCCCCGGAGCATTTCAGGCGGCCACCCCCGGAGCATTTCAGGCGGCCACCCCCGGAACACTTCCGGAGACCGCCCCAGGAGCATTTCAGGCGTCCGCCTCAGGAGCATTTCAGGCGCTCTCGAGAGGAAGATTTCAGGCACCCACCAGAGGAAGACTTCAGGAGCCCTCCCGATGAAGACTTTAGGCACCCACCTGATGAGGACTTCAGGAGCCCCCAGGAGGAAGATTTTAGATGCCCTTCTGATGAGGACTTAAGGCAGCTCCCAGAGGAAGACCTTAGGGAAGCTCTGGAGGAGGACCCTAGACTTCCTGACAATTTTAGACCTCCTGGTGAGGATTTTAGGAGCCTGCCTGATGATTTCAGAAGTCACCGCCCTTTTGTGAATTTTGGTCGCCCAGATGGTGGCAAGTTTGATTTTGGAAAGCATAATATGGGAAGTTTTGCTGAAGGGAGATTTATTCCTGATCCAAAGATAAATTGTGGTTCAGGTAGAGTAACTCCTATTAAGATAATGAATCTTCCATTTAAAGCTAATGTTAATGAAATTTTAGACTTTTTCCATGGTTACAGAATCATACCTGATTCAGTTTCGATACAGTATAATGAGCAAGGCTTACCTACAGGGGAAGCCATTGTTGCTATGATAAACTATAATGAAGCTATGGCTGCTATTAAAGATCTAAATGATAGGCCAGTTGGGCCCCGAAAAGTTAAGTTAACTTTGCTATAGAGAGCATTTCTAAATTCAGTTATCTTCCTTGCAGTATTGATGGAGTAAAATATATTTGTTTTTAAAAGGTGTTTTTTTTTAATGAAATGTTTTAATTTTGACCTGTGAATAGAACAAATGTAAATAGTAGAATGTGAATCTGGTTTTCTTTTGCTTGCAAATTGCCATTCATTTTTTTTCTACTTTAAAATTATACATGCTTTTCTTTTTTTTGATGGGGAGAAAGAATTCCCTGAGTTCATTCATTTTTCTTGATGTCATAGGTAAGCTTCAAGACTCATTGAAGTAGAGTTGTATTTGGGGAAGATACATTTCACTTTTTTTTCATTCTGTAGTCTACATCTTTTACTCAAACTATGTAAGGAAATAGTGACTGATTATTCAGGTTTGGCATTTTCATTGCTACCTGCCTGCAGAATTAATGCCTTCTTTCTTGTCTGAGATATTACTGTGTTAAGTGTCTTGTTAATTATAAATAGTTCAAAATGGACAGTCAACTTGAAATTTACTTATGTAAAAAGCTTAGGTGATTCTTAGGGTTTCCATGTTCAAAACTTTACAAAGTTTTATAAAAATAAAATTGCAACTTAATAGAGCATCTAATTAACTTGTATTTGTATAAAAAGAAAAAAGAATTGCAGCTTGATATTGTGAAGTTTTTCAATAGCTTTATTAAACCATATTTATGATGGGAGGGACCAGACATTCTATAATAATAATGTATAGTGCTGTGTATAATTCCATGGTTTCTTCGACATCTTAACAAAATAAGAATAATACAACATACTCAAAAGACAGTAAAATAAGAATCTAATTGTAGATGCAAGGGGACTCAGGCTTATGCTGGGAAGAATCTGACAAATAGTATAGTTTGTTTTTCTAGGAAGAATCTACTGATGAGTCACATAATTTGCATGTAATACTAGGTTCTCATTTTTTTAGCTTCAAAACTTTGTATCCATGCAAAGACTCTGTAACTAAGACTTATGTGGTTGGATTTTGACTTCTTTGATATTCAGCATTTAGTGCATACGTTTCTCAGATAGGGAATTTGATTTTCTATACCCATAATAATATTTATGGCTAACATTAGGCACTTACTATGTGCTAGGCACTGTAAGCACTTTATATGCATAATCTCAGTATTCCCTATGAGTACAGGGTTAATTATTTACCTCTATTTCACAAATGAGATAATGAAGTGGGAGGTTAAGCAACTTGCTTGAAGTCACAGATATTAAATCATGGGGCCAGTTTCAACCCAGACCACTGACTCCAGTTCATGCTTACTTTTGCTGCCTCACTTTAAATGGTATTTTAAATTAGGAAGACCATGCTAAAGATACTTGCAAAGATAAGTGATATTTTCTTATTTCAATTATTGGTTTAAAATTAGCATTAAAAAAGGTAAAACCAGCATGCTTAAACATTGTTAATTAAAAAAAAGTGACTTTAAAAGTTTCTTTATATTCAGGGTTTCTCTTGGGATACTCACATTGTATATTACTGGCTTCTGTTTCAGAATTGTTCATTTTATTTAACATAATTGACTTTGGTTGGCCTTTTATAATTTACATAAAACATAACTTTCCTCAGTTCTGCAATCCAGATTTAACACTTTGAGTAAATAAGAATACAGTTGAATTTACATATGGTAACTTAAGGATATTGCATAGGTAGAACACTGCCAGTACTTAATCAGTTAGTATCTATATGTATTTTTGGTGTTACTTTTCAGTGATTTAAGGAAATCTAAGAAATATCTGATTAAATTTCTGTCTTTGTTTTAAATAGTGAATAAACAAAATCTGCTCACTATAGAATGAATAAACAGGTAAATTTGATACGAAAAAGCACCTCAGTATGATTCTTTCTAAGCTTGTAAGTAGCTTAGGGAAATGTTAAATTGATTGTTTGGAATATCGAAACCAAGCACAATGAAGAAAGAAAGAAATGATATTTTTAATTGAACAAAGATTGTATAAATGGTTCATTTGGTCAGCCATCTTGAATAATATTTGGAAAGTTAAAAAATACTTCTCAAATACAAAGGAATAAAGCTAAGAAGCTTTATGTGAGATATTACTTACTGTGGAATTGCTTTTCAAACTGGGCTGGGGTGGCAGATAAGAGCCTGGCTATGGTAAACATAAGCTTTGTAGTTTCATTTTATTATTTTAAGAGCCAGAGTCTTGTTCTGTTGGCCAGGCTGGGGTGCAGTGGTCTGATAGTGGTTCACTGCAGCCTCCAACTCCTGGGCTCACGCTGTCTTTCTGCTTCAGCCTCCTGAAAGCTGGGACTACAGGTGTGTGCCACCTTGTCTGGCTAATTTTTAAATATTTTTGGAGACAGGGTCTCACTGTGTTGCCCAGGCTGTTCTGGAATTTCTGGCCTCAAGCAGTCCTCCCTCCTTGGTCTCCCAAAATGTTTTGGGTTTGCAGGTGTGAGCAATTGTGCCCAGCCTTATATTTTGACTTTTAAATTAATTGATGTGAATATTTCCTTTTACTCCTTAATATATCAGGGTTTAGTATTTTTAAACTTCATTATAAAAAGATTATTACAGAAAGTGGTATATTCTAGTTGGGAGCCATCTTTGCACATCTCTCCCCAACTCTGCCTTTAGTGATATGTCAATAACAAATTGACCATGGCAGGAGTATTTACACCATAAAAATTGATAAATGCAGCAAATCAAGGCATTCCCCTCCTGTTGTCTCCTCAAAGAGCCAGCTTCTCAGCACATCAATTTCAAACATAAAAATAAATTTCCACATACACATCACTCATCTTCAGTAATTATCATCTCATAGCCAGTTCTTCCTCTCCTGTCCTGAAGGTATACCAGGTACACTGGAGGCATATTCTCTAGTCTGATATCCAGTGGCATTTGTCTTAAAGCCATACATTTTTGTCTAGAAATTATCTCAAAAAACGTAGATCGTGTTTAGAAAGTCAATCCCACAACCAAGGTAGGTAAAAATTATATTAGGAGTGCTTTTCTATCAATTGACTGAGAGCACTGTTCAGAGCTGTGGTTCTTGAGCCATGTTATTGCCTGTTAAGTAGTGACCTTGCTGCCTCTGTTTTTGCAGTATTATAAGCTGTTTATTGAGCTGTATTAGATACTATATGATGCATAATTATGAATTAACTATTATTTAATTCTGATAATCCTAGTAAATGTACTACAGGTCAAGTATTCCTAGTCTGGAAATCTGAAATTTCAAATGGTCCCAAAATTGCAAACTTTTTCAGTGTCAACATAATGCTCAAAAAATGCTCATTGCAGCATTTGAGATTTCAGATTTTTGGGTTAGGAATGTCGAACTGGTATAATGCAAATACTCCAAAATCTGAAGAAATCCAAAGTCTTAAATATTTCTGGTCCCAAGCACTTCAGATCAAGGATACTCAATTTGTATTCCTAGTTTGGAGATAATAGATGGGGAGACTTACAGGCTGGGTTGGTTGGGTTGCTTGCCTATTGTTGTGGCAGTGAGAAGCTAGGAATGGTTTTTTACATTTTTAAGTGATTTGAGTCTTAAATGGTTACATAAATACCCTTATAATAGTCTTGAATTTGCCTCAGCCCACAAAGTAAAAATATTTACTATCTAGCCCTTTAAAAATTAGACCAGACCTAGGTTGGCAGATAGTAAAATATTTAATGGTCTAATTAATGAAAATTTTACATTAATGAAAGTATTGTCATGGATAGTATTCCTTTTGTTCTTAGAATATTTCTTTGAGGTAGGCAGAATGTATGTTTTATTCCAGAATTATTGTTTTATGCAGTTTTAACTTTACCAGTAAGGCAAATAATGCTCAAGAGAAGTTGCTGTTCACATTTAGTAAGCAGCAAGATAAAGTAACTGTTGTTTTCCCCCAGATTACAACACCAAATTTAAATACTGAGTGAGGAAGTAGTAAATATCCAATGGTATCTTGCGTTTCTTAAGAATATCTATTTAGGGTTTTAAAATGTTTTAAATATTTTACAAAAAAGTACTGAAGTAACTTTTGTCACTTAGGACTGTTCTTAGGAAAGAGTGCTTTGTTAAGAACAGAGCCATGAATGACAAAGACAAAAACTTTGTAGAAAGTCTTTATTTTTGTTAGGAATAATTGCATTTTTGAATTATCCCAAATGATTTTACAAATTCTTTAACTTTATATGCCTGCCTGGTATCCATGAAATAAAAGTATAATTACTTACCAAAAGAGGCAGAAGCATCAGATTCACTGAAAGGCTCCAATTGTTTTATATTTTTCAGCAATAAAAGTGACTGTATACCCTTTTATTAACTATATGGTAGCTTAATAAAATTCTTACAGAATTTTTTTTTTTTTTTTTGAGACAGAGTCTTGCTCTGTCACCAGGCTGGAGTGCAATGGTGTGATCTTGGCTCACTGCAACCTCTGCCTCCTGGGTTCAAGTGATTCTCCTGCCTAAGCCTCCCCAAGTAGCTGGGACTACAGGCATGTGCCACCACGCCCAGCTAATTTCTGTATTTTTAGTAGAGACGGGGTTTCACTGTTGGCCAGGCTGGTCTCAAACTACTAACCTTATGATCTGCCTGCCTTGGCCTCCCAAAGTGCTGGGATTACAGGTGTGAGCCACCACGCCTGGCCAATTTTATAGAATTTTTTAATGGTTTATGGTATTCTATGATGAGGCAACGTTTCACCAAATTACTAGCCTTCGAAAAGTTGCAGTATCATGTATAAGTATGACAGTAGTTTTGTTTTAAAACCAGAGTCAGATTGAATGTGGCTTTTTTTACAGTTGAAATTTATGCTTCATGTGCATACATAAAACACTGATATCTTAGTGTCACATTATCTTTACTCTTTGATTATACTCTTCTTGAAAAGTAAATTTACTTATCAAATGATAAAACAAAATTTTAGGGAAAGCATAAAAAAATCTTTTTTTCTTAAGGCTTCATGGAATATAATTACATGTAATCAGAATGACGACTTAGGACCCTTTTCTGGGGTTACGAAAGCATGGAGTCAACCTAAAAGAAGCTAAGTGGAATTGTTAGATCTTTTGGTTTCTGTCATGATGTACTATTGGAACTTCAAGTAGATATAGTGCATTAATATGAAATACTTTGAAATATACCATCTTTTAAAAAGAATGGTACTTAAAAATCACATAACACTAGGTATTGAAATAACTGGTGTGTAATATTTTTTCAAGCCTTCATGTGTGGTCAACATAAGTTTCCATTAGTTGGTCTTCATTTTGAGGCTTGACATATCAAAGTGAGTATAAAGTTCTACAATTTAGTCATTGTGAATTTCATGTCATTTATGATGAAAAGAGAAACGTATAGTTAAGACAATTAATTTTCTTCTTCTGTAGCATCTAACTCTTCATCCTCCTCATCTTCTGCTTGTTGATCCTTTCTTAGTCGACAAGTGGATACCTGTTAAAAGTTAACACATTTTTAAAAATAAAGATACTAAAAAAATTTTACATGCTTGGTATCTTTTTATGCTATTATAGAGAAGGGCACACAACAAATATTTCAGAAAAATGTCCATATGTAATAACTTTTAGTGAAAATTCCCTATGAATTTTAAGCTCAGAAGTCGGTTTTTCATTCATATTTTTTTGAATAAAAATCTGTAATTAACTAACCATTTGATTGTTGTTGGGTAGCCATCAGTACTTCAAAAACATTACCTTTGACTAAGGCTGGGCGCAGTGGCTCATGCCTGTAATCCCAGCACTTTGGTAGGCTGAAGTGGGTGGGTCACCTGAGGTCTGAAGTTTGAGACCAGTCTGGCCAACATGGTGAAACCCCGTCTCTAATAAAAAATACAAAATTAGCCGGGCATGGTGGTGCATGCCTGTAGTAGTCCCAGCTACTTGGGAGGCTGAGGCAGGAGACTCACTGGAACACAGGAGGCAGAGGCTGCTGTGAGCTGAGATTGTGCCACTGCACTCCAGCCCGGGTGGCAGAGCGAGACTCCGTCTTAAGAAAAAACTATAAACTCAGTGTATTTATGTTAACAATAAATTTTGGCTCACAATAACTATTTGAGAATCATAAAATGGATGGCGAAAATGGATATTTCAGCTAGGGAGTGGGACAGAAATACTGATATAAAAGTAATGTGATTTAAATGGCATGAGGGTTGAGAATCTGAATTCACCAGCTTTAAGTTGCTTGACTGCCGCATGGGGGGTATGTTGCTTAAAACTTCTCTGAGGGTGATTATAGCTAATCCAGGGGACATTTGGAAATGTTGAGAGACACTGTCACTATTGGAGCTGCATGTTTACGTGTGCTACTGGCATCTTGTGGGTAGAGGCTGGGGATGTTAATATCTGCTTAATATCTTTACCATATACAGGACAGTACTCCGTCCCCTTCTTCCTCCCTGGTGGGCCCAATTATTTGTCCCAAAGTCAGTAGTGCTGAGGTTGAGAAACCTAGGGATAATGCATTCTAAAGTGCTATACAAGTGTTAAAGTAACAATATTAGTTGTAGTCAAAATGTTAATATGTACTATAAAAGTGAATTTATGAAATTTATGTTCAAGGCACTTAATGCTGGAATAATGAAAAGATTGGGTTGGGAGAGATATACGTATAAAACAAATGCTTAGAGGAGAATCAAATGAAAATCAAATAGAAAATAAAAATGAGAAACTGAAGTTGTATATCTAAAAGTTGTATTTTGAAAACAGTTTGCTGAATTTTGTATTCTGAAGGCTAGATATGAAAAAAAGGGCATAGCATTCTAGATCAGGGTTTGGCAAGCTGTGGTCCAGCCAGCCTCCTGCTTTTGTAAATAGAATTTTATTAGAACACAGTCACACTGCTTTATGTGTTTATAGTTGTTATTTATAGTTTTTGAGTAGAAACCATATGGTCCACAAAGCCTAAGGCATTTAGTCTCCACGTCTTACAGAAAAAGACCCTGCTCTAGGTACTGGGAAACTCACGCTTTCTGGAAAAAAAAAAAATGATTTCTGTATTCAGAAAAAGCCCTTTATTGGTATAATTCAGTATTTAAATTTATATTTATAATTTAAGCAGATAGATCCACTAAGTCTTGATAGATTTAAACCTAAGTTTCACTTCAGAATCTGTGGTTTTCATATTATAGCAGATAACACATCTGCATTAGCATTCTTCTTTTTCACTTCTGCTCTCAAGTGTTATGCTTTATTACATATAAACTACAGTATAAAAGATACTTAAATAACAGAGCCGCACCTAGTGGAATCTTCGGTCATTTTATAGAAGAGGAAATAGGTCTGGGGAGAATAAGTTACATTAGGTGTGATGACTGAGGGGAAACATTTTTAGAACTCAACAATTCCAAAGGCAGCAGCTCAAATGCCTTTAGATTATGGTTTCTTGCTCACCTGTCCTGTTCCAGATACACACTTAGCTGACAGTGATCTCTGAAGAGGTGACTTTGAATTTGCTCTTACAATATCTAAACGAGATGAATAATCTGATGCATACAGAGAATTTCGGAAAACCTATGGTAATGATAAAAAGAGCATTATAAAGTAGATGATAAACAAAAGACAGTCAAGTTCCTTAGTTAAGATTTTTTTTTAAACAACTCCCCCCAAATGGACAAAATTCCAGTTATTACAAATGTAAAACAAAAAACAAAAATAAGCTAGAAAGATGAAAGCTAAAAATTATGTTTGAACTATGTAAGATGATGACAGATATAAATAGTAATTAGTCATGAAACAATCACTTAAATGCTTTTGCCAGGAGAACTGCAAAAGTTCAGACCCTCAAAGAGCATGCAAGTTAGTAGGGAGGCTGCGGCTCACACCTTTGATTCTTTTTGTTCCTCATATTCTCAACTCTTACCAATTTAACTTCACTGCAGTACTGCTATGGAAAATCACCTTAGAGTAAATTGGAGCCACTATAATTTATGGATTCCAACCTTAACTAGTATCTGGAATGCCATGACTTCTCAGTTCTCTTTCCTTAAGGCACTATTTCCAAATGTTACAAGCCTGCCTATCTCCATCTTTTCTATCTCACTCCCACCATTTCTCTAATAGACTAGTAGGTAAGGTTATCAGATGTCAGTCTCTTCAACTTTCCTCTTTTTCCTAAAGCTTTTTGCCCCTCCTTTTCCTTCTTTCTTAAAATACAATTCTGATTTATTTCCAATGTGCATTTTTCTAACCAAAACTTCAAACCCAACCAACAAACAAAAGCTTTGCTTTCCACAGGTTCCCTCTCCTAGAAAACAAGGTCAAGATCAGTCTCTCTCTTTTTTTAATTACCTCAAGGTATAACTTCTTAAACTTTGAATATTCGACTTCATCTCCATTTTTTTTTTTTTTAAGAAATTTCCATTTATTTTTCAACAAACTATAATTGAGCTTTTCACCTTCCACTAAAATTGCTCTTGCCAAAATCATCAAGGTCTTTTTTTTTCTCTTCCTCACTGACCCCCTTCCTGAAACTTACATGCTGCTAAGCTTTCATTGTCCTAGCTTCTCTATTTCTTTACATCTCCTTTTCTACTGCTTACACCTAAAATACTTTTAAAGGGTTTCCTTTAGGCTACTTTGTAAAAACAATGCTGCTGGGCACCATGATTCATGCCTATAATCCCAGCACTTTGGGAGGCCAAGGCAGGAGGATCACTTCAGCCTAGGAGTTTGAGACTAGCCTGGGCAACACGGCAAAACCCCATCTCTACAAACAATGAAAAAAAAAAAAAAAAAACAATCAGCCAGTGGTGGTGGTGCATGCCTGTAGTCCCAGCTACTTGGGAAGCTGAAGCAGCAGATTCACTTGAGTGTGGGAGGCAGTGGTTGCAGTTAACCAAGATTATGGCACTGCACTCCATCCTGGGTGACAGAGTGAGACCCTGTCTCAAAGAAGTTTCTCTCAAAGATGTATCTACACTGTTCATAACTACCCTTCAACTAATCCCCTGACAAGCATACCCTGTGACAGCTGTATTCATGTTCCCAACTATCTCCTGCTCTAGACTAGCACCATCCAGTAGAACTTTCTGAGATGATGGAAATGCTTGCTGTTATGCGCTGTCCAAAAACGTAGCCACTGGCCATGTGTAGCTACTAAGCACTTGAAATGTGGTTCATGTGGCTGAGGAGCTGAATTTTTAAATTAATTGAACTTTAAATAGCCATATATGCCTAGTGGCTACTTTACTGAACAGTGTAGCTCTAGATTAGCTATTATAATGAAAGACATTATTCTTTACCTAGAAGACCAAGCTATAAGCCTGGGCATTCTCCCTAAATTTCTCACCTGACACTTTGGGAGGCCAATGCAGGCAGATCGCTTGAGCCACAGGAGTTCATAACCAGCCTGGGCAACATGGCAAAACTCCATCTCTACAAAAAATACAAAAATTAGGCATAGTCGGACGTGCCTACAATTCCAGCTACTTGGGAGGCTGAGGTGGGAGGATCACCTAAGCTCAGAGGTCAAGGCTGCAGTGAGCTGTGATTGTGCCACTGCATGCCAACAGGCAAAAGGAGGAGACTCTGTCTCAAAACACACACACACACACACACACTTAAGTTTCTCACCTGAGGCAGTTTTATTGACTCTACATACCTTTTATAGCTTACTTTTTAATTTAAGGCCAAAATAAGTTATTGCTCTCTTTGTTTTAGACAGGGAGCCACTCTGTCACTCAGGCTGAACTGCAGTAATGCTGTCATGGCTCACTGTATCCTCAAATTCCTGGGCTCAAGTGATTCTCCTGCCTCAGCCTCCTGAGTGGTCCCTCTGCCATTCAATGCAGAAGGACCACAGATGCACTCTGGCTAATTTTTTTCTTTTTTTGTACAGCGTCTTGCTATTTTGCCCAGGCTCGTTTCGAACTCCTGGCCTCAAGGAATTCTGCTTCAGCCTACTATAATGCTGAGATTACAAGTGTTAGCCACCACGCTTAGCCTATTTCTCTATTCTAAAACTTTCTGTGGCTCTTGACTGTAAATGCAGAACATAAGTTATACTATGCCTTTGCAATGCTGGTTCCTCAGCCTAGAATTACAGCAAACTTACTTGTCCTTCAAGAACAATATAAAACTCCATCTTATGCTTTCTCCTATTGTCTTAGTAGCTCCTACTGTTCATACCCTCAAGTATTGCTTTTAACTCAGTGTTTTGTAATTGATTACATTATCTGTCTCAACTAGTCATAAGTTCTCTAGAACAAGGGAGCCCTGTTTTATCTATGCAACTCCTCCATGGTAAATGGAAGATGTTAATTAAATTCACCTTTGCCAAATGAATGATGTTCATTTGGCAAAATGAATGTTACATCATTCATTTGGCAAAATGAATGTTACATCATTCATTTGGCAAAAGTGAATTTAATTAACATCTTCTATTGGGGGTAAAAGGAGACCCAAATTAGGGGATGGCTACACATTCCTGTAAGAGAACTGTAGGACACGAAAGGAATCAAGGATAAAAGATAGGAGGTGAGGCCAAGCGCGGTGGCTCACGCCTGTAATCCTAGCACTTTGGGAGGCCGAGGTGGGTGGATCACCTGAGGTCAGGAGTTCAAGACCAGCCTGGCCATCATGGTGAAACCCCATCTTTATAAAAAAAGAAAAAAAAAAGACAGGAGGTGAGACATGTGTTTTAAAGGAATTCAGGGGGGCTAATTAGGTTAACAGGTTACCAAGGACCCAATTCTATTTTGGTGCCAGACATGGAGCACTGACATCCTAGTATGATATAAAAATGCAATGACTCATTAATCAACTGGTATTTGGAGGAGATAGATTTTTGTTAAAGTGTTCCTTTAACTTTTCTAGCAAAGATGGAATTTAAAGTGGGAAATGAAAAGCAGTATGTAACCCTTGGGATACAAGTCTATACCAGTTAAATATTTATTAAAATTAACCTTTTACTTCAGTTTTTTGGCAATAATGCATTTTCCAGCATGGTCCAAGATCTCTTCTAAGAGTGATTCTCAAGATCTGAATGTGCTCTGAAGTTAATATAGAGGTGACCTGACAATACTTATGTGAAGAACAAGGTAAGATGGTTTGTGATATAACTAGAGGTGCCTGACTACGAAACACTGGCTGCAGCTGGAATAAATCTTAGTGGTCCTTATAAAGCATGGACTGTCTGGAAGAATAGCAAGTTATTTCTCAGTCTTTTTCTGCATATTTTCTTTACTTCTTTCCAAGAAACCCTGTATTTACAGGATCCTTCCTCCTCTTGGTAGGTACCTGTTTGATAGTATATCAGTTTTATCAATTAGTTGCTTCCCCCGGTCCCACAATTCTCCCCAGACTGCTCTCTCCACAGTTGCTATGTGGCATAATAAATAGTTTATGCCCTTGGTTCTTTGAATATGTGCTTATGCCCTATATTGTTTTGTTCTGTTTTTTTTCCCAATACACACCATGATTCTTCAATTATGCTGTTTTAAATATACTGTTCTTTCTTTAAAACAGTCCTGCCTCAGGACCTTTGTATATCTATCTATGCCTGCTACCTGAAAGTTTTTGCCAGGCATCCTCCTATGCATCCCTCAAAATTCTAATTAAGAAATCACTCTGATTCTCCAGACTGTTTAGAATCCCATCAGACAAAACACACTTTTTTTTTTTCTTTATGGGACTGGTCATATTATAAAAAAATTGTTACACAGTTGTTTTTTGTGGAGGAGATCTGAATTGCCTGGTAGATTTAAAGTTACTGCTTTGACTAACTTGGACCATTTCTAACTTAGAATGCTAAATACTTCACACTTAGAATGGTGCTTAGTGTATATGAGGTGCACAATAAACAGCTGAACAAACACTATGTGAGGTAAGTACTACAGTATCTACATTTTAGAAAGGAGGAAGCTGAAGAGTGAAGAAGTTAACTTGCTCAGTATTACATCACTAGAAAGTAGGGGAGATGATATTAAAAAAATACATCTATCACATATTCCTGAGACCTTTAGTTTTACATAGAGCTCTTCTCCCACAAACTACTTAGACGGCTGATTAAGAGTAGTGGTAAGAAGTTACAAAGGAAGTGTTGTGAATATCTAGGACTTCTGGGATGAGAAGGAAAATGTTGGGGACTGAAGGGCTTGAAGGAACTTTAATGTCAGTTAACAAATGGCATGTCAAAGGTGTTAGAAGAATTAGGACCTCTGGGATGAGAAGGAAAATCTTGGGGTCTGAAGGGCTTGAAGGAACTTTAATTTCAGGTAACAAATAGCATGTCAAAGGTATTATAAAAAGAAGAATGAAAATACTTATAAAGTGGACTACAGTCTTGAAGGAGAACTGGGGGATCACTTTTGAATCTGCCACTCAATGCAGTGTTATTTCTTGCAGGAAATGGTTAATGTCACTCATCAAGAACCATACTCCTGGAAGTCTAATGTAGAGAAAATTAAAGCATAATAGACTTTGTAGTCAGACTTGTGGGTTAGACTTCCAGCTCTGCTGCTTACTAGCTATGAGATCTCTGGGAAGTTTCTTAACCTCACTGTGCTTTAGTTTTCTCATCCATAGAAATGAGAATAAGTATTTTTAGCAAAGTTGTTGAGAGGATTAAAATATTATAGTTAAAATGCAAAGATCAGTAGCTGACTCAAAGTAATCATTATATAAACATTTACTATTTTATTATTTTATAAGTGACAGATGAAAGCTTGATAAATTTTTTTTTTGAGATGGAGTCTCACTGTGACACCCAGCCTGGAGTGCAGTGGTGTAATCTCAGCTAACTGCAACCTTTGCCTCCCAGGTTCAAGTGATTCTTCTGCCTCAGCCTCCAAGTAGCTGGGATTACAGGCACCTGCCACCAAGCCCAGCTAATTTTTGTATTTTTAGTAGAGACAGGGTTTCACTATGTTGGCCAGGTTGGTCTGAACTCTTAACCTCAGGTTATCTACCTGTCTTGGACTCCCAAAGTTCTGGGATTACAGGTATAAGCCACTGTGCCTGGCCTTGATAATCAATTTTTAAAAGCAGGACATGAGAAGGAGTGAAAGTTAAGAAACTTTAGCTGTAGTATTTTGAAATAACACTTGGAGAGTCATTATTGACAAATAGAGAAATATAAATATGTATATATAACATAAAACAGATTTATTTGGAAACATATATACACATATTGTAACATGTACTTTTCTTCATTTTCTTTAACCTATATTCTGGTTTTAAGTTTCCTGGAGCCCGTGGAGTAATGGGACGAGAAGTCTCAGCGGATCTCTTTACTGACAGTTAAGATACAAAAAAAATTAGGCTGAGTGCGGTGGCTCACGCCTGTGATTCCAGCACTTTGGAAGGCTGAGGTGGGCGGATCATGAGAATTGTCAAGACCAGCCTGGCCAACATGGTGAAACCCCATCTCTACTAAAAATACAAAAATTAGTTGGGTGTGGTGGCGGGCTCCTATAATCCTAGCTACTTGGGAGGCTGAGGCAGGAGAATTGCTTGAACCAGGGAATTGGAGGTTGCAGTAAGCCAAGATTGCACTCAGCTGGGTGACAGAGCGATACTCCATCACAAGGTGGGGAAGAAAAGATACAAAAAAAAAATTCCGGGAATCTTCAAATTTGTCAAATGGTAGACACTCCAATATTTTATTAATACAGAATTCTTGTTATATGTTGAGATTACATGACTTTTTTCACTTCTGCCTTAGAGATGAAATGGGGAAAGTATATCTTCAGTAGTTTACTTCAGCATAAATACTTTCGTATCTTTTTTTTTCCCCCCTTTTGGAAGGCAAGAGGGTTGGATATTTACAGAATTGCTCATTGAGGACCAGGCTTTGATACTTACTTGCTCTAATGTTAGTTGGCCAATCAGAATTATTTGCATTTAACTAAAACCATCAGCATAAAGCAAGCCTACAAAACCTACATTTATTTCATAGCTTATTGATTAAGTTACACAGTCAGAATCCTGATTCTATTTACTAGCTAAGTGGCCACAAGTAAGTTATTTCAATCCTCTAAGCCTGTTGCTGTAGTTTAGTTGTAAAATGAGAGAGCAGCAACTACGACCTAGGATTCTGAGGTTTGAATGAGAAAATGAATCTAAAGCTTTGGGCATTGTGCATGACGTAAACTGAAAGTCCATAAATGTTACTGAAGTCCATAAATGTTAATTATTTTTTAGCACACTTAAGTGGGCTTATATCACCACCAGTCAAAATAATACACAGTATTTTATTAAATAGCTTCATGTAAATTATATTTTGCTAGCTATTAATAAATTAACTCTGGAACTTTTGCCCTGGTTATTTTGAAAAGTTGAAAATAAATGGAAAATCATAAAAGTTCATCTGTTTTGGATTACACAATAACCACTGTAGTGTTCAAATTTAAGATATTAATCACATACAAACTAATGTTCTTTTTAAAATATTTCCAAATTAAAGAAGAACTGAGCTCAGATAGACATAGTCCTACCTCTAAATCTTGATCCTCATCAATGCCTTGTATATTCTGGTAGGCAGCAGTGTAGACCTCTAAAGCTTTGCCGTGAAATAACATTTCGATTGTGATAAATTCGGAAAATATAGTCTAAAAAAAACCCAAAGAATTAATTTAAACAATCATTTAAATTTCTTTCTGAATACAGAAATTTTATTTCTCACTATAATGCTGGCATTTGATGAAATACAGAAGTATCTGTTTTTCTATAGGGCAAAGTACAAAAGGTAACTGAAATAAAAATAGTTGTGAAGACCTTTTGCTGCCAAACCTTCAAATTATACAAAGTATTTCCTTTATCACCATTCACTTCCCTCTTATTTTTTTAGTTAGTTCTCTTTATACCTAGTAATTGACATTTATAATAAAAGATCTGACTAAAATGTAATTTTTTTTTTTCTTTGAGATGGAGGCTCGCTCTGTTACCCAGGCTGGATGCAGTGGCATGATCTTGGCTTACTGCAACCTCTGCTTCCCAGGTTCAAGTGATTCTCCTGCCTCAGCTTCCCAAGCAGCTGGGACTACAGGACTGTGCCACTACACTTGGCTAATTTTTTGTATCTTTAGTAGAGACAGGGTTTCACCGTGTTAGCCAGGATGGTCTCAATCTCCTGACTTCATGATCTGCCTGCCTCGGCCTCCCAAAGTGCTGGGATTACAGGTATGAGCCACCTTGCCCGGCCTACTATCTACTTTTAATACCATATGCATATTAAGTATTAGAGCAGTTCAGTTATGAAGCTGGTGTTTTAGCAACTCCAACTGATGTTTAAACGGTAGAACTTTTTTTTTTTTAATTTCCGCAGGCCAAACAGTAGAACATTTTTTAAACAGGAATTACAGTCCACATTATATGCTACTTGTAATAATGACATTCCTGCCACTGATAATAATACTATATATTTGCATGGAGCATTCTAGTTTACAAATACTGACTTGCCCAGGGTTGCTCACAGATAAGACTCTTTAGACACAGATCTGACTCTAAGGTTATAAGGTTATAGCTCATTTAAGGTTTTTTTTTGCTGTTGCCTCCTGAACTCTACTGTTCTTCCTGAATCAATAATTTCCTTCACAGACAGACTGTGCAGGTAACCTCTATAAGCATGATGGAAACTTACGACAAGGAAGATCATGAACAAAGAGTATAAAGATGTGCATGTTGATCTAAGCAGGGGATGAGGTAATCAGTAGGTGGTGAAAAAATGGAAACCAGGCAAGTTTTCAATAAATATGATCTTATCGTTTTGTTAGTTATCTGATAACAAAATAAGCATGAATGTAAAACTGGGCTGGGCTGGGCATGGTGGCTCATGCCTGTAATCCCAGCACTTTGGGAGATAGATGTGGGGGTATCACCTGAGGTCAGGAGTTTGAGACCAGCTTGGCCAACATGGTGAAACCCCATCTTGAAAAAAAAAAAAAAAAACTGGGCTGAATAAGAACAAGGTAGAAAATACTGAAGCATGGATTATTTTAGAAGGCAGTAGTCAAATACACATTTCCCTTCAACCCTGCTCTCCTAAGATAACCCAGAAAGGAGTGGTCATATACTTTGGAAGACAGCCATATAAATGATTATCAGTGGCCTGTGATTCTTTCCTCAAGCCCCATTCTTTCCTAGACGATTAGAAAAACACTTAAGGGAGCATTAAGAGCCTTTTGATTGCTACTCAGTGATATATGTCAGTCTGAGAAGATGGGGTCCAGATATAAGGGACTTGTAACTATGATTCACAATGACCTTTATTGTTACTTCATGTAAGTTATAGAGGGCTCAGGTATACTGGAGTGGCAACTGACTGATAAATAGCATTATGCTAAAATACAATTTTGGATTTCATATTAAAGTATCTCTAGATACCTAGGAATACCTTAGAGGAGGAATGGCTTCTGAGCAGGGCTGGGACCTACTCTCTTAGTTGTTAGTGTCCCTATGATAGTTGCAAACCAGAAAGGAGTTCTTCCTGTCTTTTTAAAAAAATTTTCTTCTGTGACCGAGATTTCCTGAAATCAAGAGACTTCCCTCTTTTTGGGGCGTGATAGAGAAAAGCTTAGAAGCTCTTTTCTTCTCTGTGTATCCTCCACTGTGCAGCACCTCACTCCATCTCCTCTTGCTTCAGGAAATCGCAGGCAGCAGGAATTGTAGCTGGGAATGCTGCAGTCACTTTCTCTGCCCGGGTTTGGTACTTTGTAATGCTCAGGGAATTAAAGCCAGCATGCAGGCAGAACACAGAAGTGAGCCCAAAGATCAGAGTAGAGACAAGTTTTTGTGTAAATGAAAAATGTGCGGGTCTGAGGAACAGTGATGGAGTAAGGAATCAGCTTCCCATCATGAAAGAAAAGCCCTTATTCAACAGTGGAATCAGGCATACATTTTTCAGTTTAAAGCTAATAAATTATCTTAATAATTCTCCTTCCTCCCTGAGTTTAAGAGGGGATGTCAGCAATTGTAAATCTTTATACCCTGACCATACTCTCCTAGATCAGTAAAGGAATTTGTCTCAGGACAGCCCCCTGAGATGCTCTTCTGTGAGTAGCAATCTATTACACAGAAGAGTACAGAGCCTGTGACTGAATTGAGAAGCTCAGAATCCTTTGAAACTATGACAAGAAATTAAAATAAAAGATGTAAATGAATACTGTTTCACGGATTTCAGAGAGAAATGATATAATTAAGTGGCAGATAATGCTTATTTTATTGAAAGAATATAGCTTATGAAGGAAGATTTATTTGTCAGTAGTAGTAAAATAAAAGCAAACATATTTAATGCTCATTACAGGAAAATCTTCAGTGGGCCAAAAAGAGCGTGAGATGAGTTTTAAAGTCTGTAAGATGGTCCTAAGTGGTCCTTCAAGTCTTTCCAAGATGGCTATCAAAAAGACCTGCTGAATTTCATGATCCCCAAGAAAGTTTGAAATCCACATATGTGTTAGAATAGGCAATTCTTGTGATTTTGTTGATTAAGATACCATATCATAGTAGATGCAAACTTACGTGGTTGGCTACTATTACCCTGTTTACTTATTTGATAATATGTACTTATTATAAAGTATTAAGCTATAAAAGTTAATGACTGTATTGTAAAGAAATCAGATTAAAATATTGGTTTATAGCTCATATATTGTACTTTGGGTAAAATACTTTGTCTCTGCTTGCTTTTTTTTTTTAAGTCAGTGTTGCTCTGTCGCCCAGGCTGGAGGGCAGTAGCATGATTTCGCTTACTACAACCACCACCTCCAAGCTTTAAGCTATCCCCCTACCTCAACCTCCTGTTTAGCTGGAATTACATGCATGCACCATCACGCCTGGCTAAGTTTTATATT
Source organism: Plecturocebus donacophilus (assembly GCA_004027715.1). Classification (NCBI taxonomy): domain Eukaryota; kingdom Metazoa; phylum Chordata; class Mammalia; order Primates; family Pitheciidae; genus Plecturocebus; species Plecturocebus donacophilus. The sequence goes on from PVKP010017103.1 coordinate 18,537, forward strand.
TAGCCAGATGGGGTTTTGCCATGTTGGCGAGGCTGGTCTCAAACTTCTGACCTCAAGTGACCTGCCTGCCTCATCCTCCCAAAGTGCTGGGATTACAGGCGTGAGCCACTGCATCAGCTGCTTAATTTCTTAATCATATCATCTCTTCTTCATGGAGTTGCTGTGAAGACTGAAAGAATTTACATAAAGTGCCTGGAGTAGTGCCTGGTACATAAAAACATAATAAATGTTAGTTCCCCTTGATTAAATAGTATTTGTGATAAAAAGCTGAGTATCTGGCTTCTGGTTGTGAATGATGGTCTTTTTATATACTACTGTTTCCATAAAAAAACCCTGATATATTTTATTTATAATATTTTTTTGCTTTTTCTATTTTTTTTTAATGGGGGGTGGGGTGGGCAGGGTCTGGCTCTGTTGCTCAGGCTGGAGCACATGGAGTGCAGTGGTGCAATCATGGCTCACTGCTGCCTCGACCTCCCCAGTCTCAGGTGATCCTCCTGCCTCAGGAGGCTAGGTCTACAAGTATGTGCCACCACACCTGGCTAAATTTTTTGTATTTTTTGTAGAGATGGGATTTTGCCATGTTGCCCAGGATGGTCCCAAACTCTCGGCCTCAAGTGATCCACCTGCCTTGGGCCTCCCAAAGGGCTAGGATTACAGGCATGAGCCACTGTGCCCAGCCCTTTATTTATCATACTTTCTTTAAAGAGCTATTTATGGGCTAAAAAATTTAGAGTGATTTAAATTTTTCATAAGTTTAAAGTAAAAAATAAGGTTAGAAACATGTTTTGAACCCTAACAGTTACTTTATTACCTTTATATCCTTCATTTTCTGCCTTTCAAAGTTGTCAATAGTTTCCTCCAGATGACGACTTGTTCGGGAAGCATCCATTGCAGCTCTCTGCAATTCCGTTTCTGCCTACGAAAGTATTCCCCAACCAAAGACATAAACAAAATCAAATGAGAATTCATTCAGTTGAGTCCACTGATAAATTCTACCACTGCAGTGCTGGCTTTTTGGCATAATAGTGTAAATTGTTAATATTATATTTTACCATATATAAATCAAATGATCTATGTAAGCACATGCAGAATAAAGAAATTTATGTCTATTTAGTGACATGATTGATGATTTAGGGAAAAAAAAATCCCAAGAACAAAAACTACCCCCAAGTCCTTCCCTTTCTGTCTGCAAAATCAATTTTTTTTCCAGTCACCATTGGATAACTTACTGTAAAATTATTTCCCATATTTTCTACTGCTTCCGTCTACTTCACCACCTGTGCCATTTATCAAAAATTTGTTTTCTTTTGTCTCTCTCCCCGAACTTATGACTTAGTAAACATTATTTTCAGTTTTCTCAATTAGAGATTATCTTTTATTCTTTTTTTTTTTTTTTTTTGAGACAGAGTTTTGCTCTTGTTGGTCAGGCTAGCATTCACTGGCGCTATCTCAGCTCACTGCAACCTCTGCCTCCCAGGTTCAAGCGATTCTCCTGCCTCAGCTTCCTGAGTAGCTGGGATTACAGGCACGTGCCACCATGCCCAGCTAATTTTTTGTATTTTTAGTAGAGATGGGGTTTCATAATGTTGGCCAGGCTAGTCTTGAACTCCTGATCTCAGGTGATCCACCCATTTGACTTTGCAATCAAAGTGCAGGGATTACAGGCATGAACTGCTGCACCCAGCTGATTATCTCTTACTCTTTATGCTTATCTGATAGGACTACTGTATGGATTAAATGAAATCATCTTTGGAAAGGACTAAGGAGAGCAGCACACAGTAGAGAGACCTACAGCTATGACAATTACCACCACTGAGAGTCTGATTTTTAAAATCATTATAACATTGAGGTATTTTGGGATAGCAGGTGTATAACCAAAGACCCTTTGTACCTTGCTTACTTCTACTCATTCTCCAAATGCATTAAATATTGTTAATTCTATAATATCCTCATCAGGTGGAATACAATATATACTACAAATATTTCAGCATGGGATTTGTACTTGTAGATTCTTCCTTACAAGACAACCATGTTACACTGCTTCTATTCTATGCTTATTACAAAAAATAAATACACTAGTAACTAATGAATTAGATGGCAGGTCTAATATACTTGGACATGTACTCATATTATCTGGCACTGTATTGTCCAATCAATATGGTGACCACTAGCCCACACGTGGCTATTTTCATTAAAACTAAATAAAAAATTAAAAACTATCCCCAAAGTTACTCTAGTTTTATTTCAAGAGCTCAATAGCCATATATAGCTAGTGGCTATAGTACTGTTAACTGCAGAATATTTCTAATCTAATTGTGTATCTCTCTTTAAGCATCTCATCTGCTAATAAAAGTTGCCCAAAAAACATTTAAGATTTTTTCTTAAATGGTAACACAGAAATTTGAAAAGACACAGCCCAATTTTCTGATTAAATTCTTCCTAATAAAGTTTTGTTTCCTGTGCTAATATTATATTTACTCAAAAGTCACATATATCATCATTTAACAATTAATCATAGGAAAAGTTTGCATTTGTTGTCAAAGTTCTATGATACGTAATAGCATGATATTTAACTTTTGCTTTCTTTTTCAAGAAAATATATAAATTGAAACAAGTAAAAAGGTTTACTTTAAGGATCCATTTCTTGACACACCACTTTATTACACACCTGTGACTGAAATTTTTCATAAAGGAAAAAATACATTTCAAAGACAGTATAACAATTTTTTCAATAAATTAAATTTATATACTCATACGATTCTCTATATTGCTGTGTTTGAGGATTCTTTACAACTTTATTACAGGGAATTCAAAGGTAAAATAGAGCTCCTTTGAAGACTTACTACTATGAAAAAATCTCTAACGTTATGTGATACGTATTAACTTTTTGCTAATGAGAATATTCAACCAGAGTAATTCCTAATACTATTTAATACACATGACTGATGTAGCTCTTTACTTGTGACTACTTCCTTTTGAGTCATGTCTTTCCCCTCCTCATTTACTGATATTTTCATTTTACAGTTCAGAAGGGTAAGTAGAGTTGGCTAAATCAGGAAAGCATGGGGGAACAGAAGCCATAGCTAGGATATGTGTAGTTTCACCTTCTATAGCCTCTAGCAACTCTATTTATTTCTAAAAGTCTCAAATCCTTTTACTTGAGTATAGCAACTCACCCAAAGTAACACATCCATTTTTAGCAAAGAGAATATAGATTTCTAGTATTTCTTTTACTGAAAATTCTTAAAAATTCTATGATGTATCAACTTGAGTAGGAAATGTTTTGTATTAAAATACTAAGATACAGGCCAGGCATGGTGGCTCACGCTGGTAATCCTAGCACTTTGGGAGGCCGAGACGGGTAAACTGCCTGAGCTCAGGAGTTCGAGAACAGTCTGGGGAACATGGTGAAAGCCATCTTTGCTAAAAATATAAAAAATTAGCTGGACATGGTGGCATGTGCCTATAATCCCAGTTACTTGGGAGAGCTGGGGAGGCAGGAGAAACGCTTGAACCCAGGAGGTGGCGGTTGCAGTGAGCCGAGAAAGCACCACTGCATGCCAGCCTGGACGACAGAGCGAGATTCCATCTCATAAAAAAAAAAAAAAAAAACGAAAACAAAATAAAATACTAAGATACAACTCCATGAATAAAGGTATTGGTATAGAAAATGGAATTAGTTAAGAGTTTGAAATGATTTTTAAAAGGATAAGCCAGACTGGGCTCACATTGCATTACAGGAAGCTTGTTCAGAAGCTACCTGGGGCCTAACTTGGGGGGTGAGCAGGCAGAGCCCTGGGATTATTCTTTTCCCTATCCTCTTCTCTCAGAGGGACTCTATTTTATTTTACATACTGAACTTCAACATACTTAACATAGATGAATTTTAAGAGTCTATCCTGGTAAAAATTCTATGATACTATGATTGAATATTTGTATCTTTATACTGACATTTGTGTGTAGATTGTCCTTCATGTTTTGGTCTCAGGTTGTCAAAATACACAAGTTGCAGATCTTACTGAGTGAGCACATTGATTCACCAGTGGCAATAATCTCTTAGGTTGTATTTATTTCCCCACGATGTGATCCCACAGACCTGCTTCATCTGTGCTCTAAGATTGTCTTCCTTCCACAGTAGTGTTTACAGCACAGCATCCAAGTCAGAAAAATGTTTGTCTTAGGAATAATTCTGTGTGGAGTGTAGACACCAGTACTCCTGATTCAATCTTGCCAATTGCTCAGGATTCCAGATGTCTTCATATATCACCACCTCCCCCACTCCAGGCCACAGAGAACAAACAAAACAAAAAATTTGGATCCCTAGCTTAATTCTTAAACACTGGTGAACCCACCCTCCCCCTGGCCACAGCCTCTGCCTTGATCTCTAGTTATCAGTCATAAATTTTCCAGCATTCTCTGGTTTGTCTGACTTGCTTAAAACACAGACTCTATCATCTCCATCTGCAGATCTTATGCCACTATGACTATCTAGATGTTTCTGTCCCAGTCTCCAGTGGGCACTCCCAGCCCTGTGGCTGCCCATTTTTGTTTAGCACAAAATTGGGCTTCTGCACCTCTGGTCCAAAGGAAGAAGGACCAAGCAATTAGCATAGCCTCAAATCAATGCTCAAGTGACTCCCCTCAGGAATGGAGGTGTTCTGGAATCTCAAATGCTCTCAAAAGAGCCACTCCTCATGTGGTTTCTGGATGAGCTGGGCAGTAACAACCTTAAGTAGGAAGGAAACACACAGATGGAATGGAAAAAGAGGCAGTAGGGATGTTAGTGCTTTCTACACAGTCCTACCTATCTCAGTTGCTGGCAATTAGGCACTATTTTGTATGCTTTTGTTTAGTCACCAACAAGGCACATTGTAGTTTAAGAAATAGTCATGTTTCCGCATGTTCTCACTCATAAGTGGGTGTTGAACAATGAGAACACATGAACACAGGGAGGGGAACATCACACACAGGGGCCTGTTGGTGGGTGGAGGGCTACAGGAAGGATAGCAGGGGGCAGGGCGATAGAATAGGGAGGGATAGCATTAGGAGAAATACCTAATGTAGATGACAGGGTGATGGATGCAACAAACCACCATGGCACATGTGTACCTAAAACCTGCACATTCTGCATATGTACCCCAGAACTTAAAAGTATAATTAAAGAAAAGATTGACTAGATAAAAATAAATAAATAAATAATCATGTTTAACAGAAGAACCTTGTTATAGTAGATAGTCCTATCTAGGTTCCTTTGTGTCCAACTTGTATCTTAATTGTACTCCTAAGTCTCCTGAGATTAATTGGCTGGAAGTCATGATTTCACATAGTTGTTTTATTTCCAAAAGGTGAAGGAAATCAAATGGGAAACTTTTCTTTCCTTTTTTCAAAGCAGGGCATAGAGGGCACTGATATATTAGGATTAATGATAGATCTTTAAGTTAGTTGTAGAATTAATAGTCATCACCATGTGAAAATAAAATTAAGAAATTTGAATTTACTTTTTATAAAAACCTCTGCATTTTTGAGTAGGTGTTTTGTTTGTTTGTTTGCAAAGTCTATTGTGGAAAACAATGTAAGGGGATTTGAATTAGGTGGTGTAACCTCTTTAAAATTAGCCTATTTCTATAGTAAGAATTCCTAAATGCATTTCTTTTCAACCTTTATATTCAAATTCTCCACTTGTTTAAAAGTAAAAATGCATAATTTCTACATACAGTTGCTTTTGTACTCCATACCTTAACATTTTTTTTTAAAGACCTAAATTCAAAGGATACAATGATATGTCGATCAGATGGGTTTCGCTGACGTGTTCTTTCCAACTGAGTTAATTGCTTAGCTTCTCGATTCCTTGCTGTGAATGTTGCTTTGAGGTCATCCTGCAAATCGGCATTTTTTTTTTGTTGTTAGTAAAAATGTCTGACTTAAGGAAATTCAGACACTCTGTTTTAAGAATGGAAGAATCTTTCTTGTGTGATCCTGGTACCATTACCACAGGAATTACCAGTATTACATAATTAGTGTGTGTCTATGTATGTGAGAATGTGTTTAATATTCTCTCAAAATAATGAAAAAATTTCAGTGCAAAACTATAACTATAATACATATATGTATATAAATGTGTAATTTTGATTGTGGTAGTGGTTACATGGATATAAAAATTTGTCAAAACTCAATGATCACTGAAAATGGAAAATTTTATTGCATGTAAATCAGAGGCGCTTAACCCCTCGGCCTATTAGGAACTGGACCAGCACAACAGGTGAGTGGTGGGCGAGCTAACATTAAGGCCTGAGCTCTGCCTCGTTAGGTCAGAGGCAGCATTTGATTCTTATAGGAATGCAAACCCTATTGTGAACCAAAGAAAAATTGTCTTACATAAAACCGGTCCCTGGTACCAAAAAGGTTGGCAACTGCTGATGTAAATTATACTTCAATAAAGTTAGTTTTATAGAACTCTGTCACACATTTTAAAAGTCTAAATGCTATCATCTGCTTTAAACAAAAATTTATATTCATATAGTAAACTAATTTCTGTCCATATATTTTTCATGATTATAAATATTAAATATTTTAAAGTTTCCATAATAAAGTGTTATGTTGCTACAGTATACTTAATAAGCTCACTAAAAATATTTCATTGTTCTTAAAGATCAAAGTGATCTTCCAGAGTACGTAAAAAGAATGGTTATATACTACTTTGTATTTCTTATTACAAGAACAATTCGAATCCTCACACTCTTTGCCAGAGTAACTCATAAGTAAGAAAATGGATTTACTTACCCGTTTCATTTTCACAATGGTCCCATAAGCTTTCAAGGGTTCAACTACTTTGGCTTCAAGTCTTTCAACCTATTGAAAATTATTAAAATTTTAAATTAGAATGTTTAACCTTTTATCCTATAAATAAAAGGATAATCACTAGAAATTGGTTAAGACTCGGAATCTAAACTCAAACACATTAAAAACTGTTAAGCTGCACAGTAACAGTCAAAGTAGAAAAGCACCTGGTGAGCAAAATGTCTCAGGTTTCCCAGGAGCTCATCCTCACCACATCACCTTAGGATTACTTTTTTACCTTCAAGTGGTAGTTTAAGTGTTAAGACAGCTCAAGTTTTAATACAGCTAACATTTTCAGTGTGTTCAGCACAATACTGGATACTTTACGTATATTATCTGTGAACTGTAATGGCTCAACTTTTCAGAAAAATAAAAGCTGAAAGATACAGCATCCTGTAAACATTTAAAGCAACATAACTGTCCAAAGCAAAAAAGCTTAGGGATCACTGTATTTGCTGCATTTTTTTTTTCTGAGAAGCCATTTGTGAATTATCAAATCGTACACAATAAGACAAATGGTCTGAGTTGCTGTCAAACTGCATGTTTCATCTCTGTTTCATTTAGAATTAAATACTTTTTCTTAAACATTATAGGTTTTTAAATCACATTTTGAGTAATTCTTTTACAGACAGCACTAGTGGAAAGCACTGAAAAGACAGATTTTTTTTTTAAGGCAAATATTTAAATATAGCATAAGAAAAATAACTCTTGGACATTAAAACTTTTTCTCTCAAGATAGGTGACATGTATTCAGTTGCTTAAAATGAACATGTATTATTTTAATAGCAGAAAAAGGGCTTTTTAATGATACATATTTATAAAATGGACAAACACATTTTATTTCATATTGATTTTTCTTTAGTTTCATAAACAAAATGTATTAGAGATGCTTCATTTTAAAATATATTAGGAAAACACAAATCAAGTTCCCATCAAGTATTCAAATACTAGGAATCCTAAAATCATGGATATTCAGGGTAATTTGGTTTACACCATTTCTTTTCTTTTTTTTTTTTTTTCCTTGAGACGGAGTTTCACTCTTGTTGCCCAGGCTGGAGTGCAATGGTGCAATCTCAGCTCACTGCAATCTTCGCCTCCCAGGTTCAAGCGATTCTCCTGCCTCAGCCTCCTGAGTAGCTGAGATGACAGGCATGAACCACCATGCCCAGCTAATTTTTGGGGTTTCTCCATGTTGCTCAGGCTGGTCTTGAACTCCCAACCTCAGGTGATCCACCCGCCTCAGCCTCCCAAAGTGCTGGGATTACAGGTGTGAGCCACCGCACCTGGCCTGGTTTATACCATACTGATTGATTATAATCCATACTGATTATTCTGTTTAAGGATTATCTAAGCCTTTTCTTCTTTCTTCTGTTCTCCTTTTTGTTGCCTACCTTTTTGTCATTGTTCATTAGCATCTCCACCATTTAGTAAGGGAGGGAAATCAAAGGAGAACAAATGCAAATCAATTCACTTTGCTATTTGATAAATAGCATAAAGGTTTTCTACAAAGGGGCACTGAAATTACTGGCTAAAATAGGATTTTAGGATTACCTGTGAACATAAATTATCTTTGAAACATTAAGTCCTCAGTTATCATATATAATTGAAGAGTTACTTGTTTATTACAGAAGTTTCATGACAAAAACTAAACATTTTTCCAAAAGTACCTCTAAATGTGATTACTCTTCACGTTTGTACGGATAGCAATGATGAGTTCAAAGATTACTATGATCATTTTATTTTTTGAAAACTGAAATTTCTGTTTTAAGTTCTGATGATAAAAGTACAAAAAAAAGCAATAACATTCTAACTGGGCAACTTCTGATAAGTTAACCTGTGCCTTGAAACTGAAAATAAATATAAGTAAAAGTGCTTATTATTAAAGGGGAAAAAATGGGCTTTTAGAAAGAAAACAATCACAAGGGCACCACTCCTGGTACACAGAGCAAAAAGCCCCTTCGGTGTCTCAGTACTGGTTTGCTTCCATGATGTAAGTCAATTTTCGAGAGCATGGATGCAGCAATAGTCTCTTGCCCATTTATTAATAATTTATCCACCCACATTATCATTCCCAACATTCCATCTCCATTCTTTAAAATGTACTTACGTGCCACACAAGACATGAGTTACGCTTCTTTTCCTCCCCCTGGGTATATTCGTACTACCCCCAGTAAACTGCCACCCCTTGGCCAAAAGTTAGCAAATAAAGTGGGGAAATTCAAGACTTCAAGATACCCTAAAGTTTAGCTTGGAAACGGTACAATACAACGCAGAAAGCTTCTCTTTAATAGATTTACAAAACGTTAGACACGAAAATGTATACTTTATCAAATTTGTATCCACCTCTGCAGTTAGGTAGATTACAAGTAAAAGTTTCCACAGATCCTTCATCCACTACTTCATTCATAACAACGGCTCATTATGGCTTCATTATGGCTCATTCATAACAATGACACTGTGACCTCACTCCATACCTCTGCTTGTCGATAATCCTGAAGTTTGGCAAACTCGTCGGCAAAGTTCATCAGACCCAGCTTTAAATGTGGGGTCTCTGTAGCGGCATATGCGTTGATTTCACTCACCAGGAGGTCTGCTTTGTCTCGCAGCCTGGCAGTTTTCCTCACATAGGCAGCGAAGATTTGGCACAGTTCTCCAAAATGTTTCTCCACGTTTGAGACAGCTGTTTGCAGTTGTTTCGTTTGAGCGTTCCTAGAGAAAAAGATGACACAAAAGGCGAAACGTTCTCGTTAGCGATGAGAAGGCTTCATGTTAATTTAACATGCAAACACACCCCGGGCATTCTGCAGCTCTGAAGGTGCAAATCCACCAACGATCCGCTGTCTCCTGGCGCGGACTGCTCTCCTCCAGGACCCCATTTGGGGCCTGGCCTCACTAACCCGACAGTGTAGGCACAGGAAGAGGCCCAGGCCGGGTGGGCCTGGCCACAGGTGGCAGCTCTGGCGCCCGACTGCCTCGTAGGCTTCTGCACTACCCGCAGCAGTGCGGGGACTCCAGACCCAGAGACGTGGGTGGCTGGCAGCTTGCAGGGCCGGGTGCTCCCCTTGGCCGCCAGCGCTCGCTGCAGCCCAGGGAATTAGACCCCAGACCACAGCGGGGACCGTGCAGTCTCCCGCCCTGGGTCGGAATTCGGAGCAGAGGCCCCACGGACAGAGGCTCCATCCCCCACCCCGGCCCTCCCAAGTGGGCCCCGGGAAGCTGGGCCCGGGCTGTTACCGGTTTTCCAGGGTGCGCCTCATCATGTTGCCTCGCGCACGGCACGGGACCTTGCAGGGGCCCAACCAGAGGGGCTCAGCCACCGGGGATCCAAGGCGCCAGGGCGCGCGCTGCGGCGGAAACCGCCGCCGGGAGCCGAAGAGCCCGCCCCTCGCGCCGCCGCGCCAGCACGGGCGTTTCTATGGAAACGGGGCAAGCGCCCCCGCGGTCAAAGCGGAAGGCTGCCTGTGCGCGGCTGGGGCTAGAGAAGCGCAAAGCAGCGAGGGACCGAGAGGGCCGATGGCGCTTCCAGCTCTGCAGAGCCGCTTGCGCCCTCGCCCCGCGTGTCCCTGCGGGCGAAGCCTATGGGAAGCAGCGCCGGGCTGCGGCGCCTCCATCCTCCCCAACAGCCGCGCGTCCCAGACACCCAGCCTCCATTGCCGCTCGGCTACTCCCAGCAGGGAAGAAAAGACGCCGGTCCGCCGGGGTCCCGAGGGAGAGGTGAAACCAGAGCCCCAGGGCGCCCATCTCCGCCTGTGCTGCTTGTAGTCTCGTACCCGACGCGTCCACTTAGCTGTTGAATCTGAAAACGTGGGCTCTTGGGAGCTGCCCTTGGAAGGAGCTGTGCTACTGCCTCATCTTTAACTCTTCGTTTGTTCAGCAAATACGTATCGAGTTCCTACTTGGTGGAAGAGATTGTTAGACACTGGGAATAATAGAAACATAAGCAGGGGTCCCGGGCCTGAAGGGTCTGAGCGTTGGTTGAGGAGGCAACACTTACACCGAACCTGTGCTGAGATAAACAACGAACAGTCCTGGCTCTCAGGGTTGGCCTGGGGGAACAAAAATTAAAAAATAATAAAACCCCAAACAGGAGGCTCTCCTTTTTCCTTTGAACGCCTGTCTCTTTGACCCTCCTAGCCTTGGTGTGTGTTGCTGCTTTTCCCAGTAGACACCGCAAGGACTCCATTCAGACTTTATTTATTTATATATATTTTTTGAGATGGAGTCTCGCTCTGTTGCCCAGGCTGGAGTGCAGTGGTGCAGTCTCGGCTCACTGCAACCTCCGCCTCCTGGGTTCAAGTAATTCTTCTGCCACAACCTCCTGAGTAGCTGGGTTTACAGGCGTGCACTACTATGCTGGGGTAATATTTTGTATTTTTAGTAGAGATGGGGGTTTCACCATGTTGGCCAGGCTGGTCTTGAACTCTTGGCCTCAAGTGATCCACCACCCTGAGCCTCCCAAGTGCTGGGACTACAGTGCTGAGCCACTGCACCTGGCCTCAATTCAGACTTTATCTGCTTCAAGAAACCTCTCTGGGATCCTCCCGCACTTTGCTCCTTTAGGCAGCGTTAGGGCCTAGTCCTAACGCTTTGGGACAGGGCCCTAATGCTGTCTGAAGGAGTGAAGTGTTTAAATGCTCAAACAGTACACATTGTTGATTTTATACTGCCTCCTGTACTCTAGACTTTGAGCCCTTTGAGGCAGAGGAAATGTGATTTTGTTCTGGTATTCCTCACTGCCTTGTCCTCCTTGATAAAAGATTTTATTTTGGACAAATAGATGTCCTCAGTCCTTTGTTTTGAACTCCCCCCATTCTCCTGTGCCATTCTCTCATGTTACAATGTGTACCTCTCTTTCCTTCTTGCATTCATTCAACATGTTGTAGATGGATGCCTGGTGTGTTCCAGGTATGCTGGGCTCTGAGGTTGGCACAATAACCTAAGGTCAGAATGGTCTATGCCTTTTTTCTTTTATTCCTGAGATGGAGTCTTGCTCTGTTGACCAGGCTGGAGTGCAGTGGTGCGATCTTTGCTCCCTTTAATCTCCGCCTCCCAGGTTCAAGCAGTTCTTCTCCATCAGCCTCCCAAGTAGCTGAGATTACAGGCATGAGCCACCACACCCTACTGTTTTTTTGTTTTTTTAGTAGGTATGGGGTTTCGCCGTGTTGGCTGTAAGGTTTGTTTCCGAGGATAAAACGAACAAACTGAGGCCAGCACCAAAATAATCCAATGCAAGGGAATTTATTCAGGCTCCCGGGTGAGGTTCTGCAGTCCTGACAGGAGGGGCCGGAGAAGTCGCGCGGACTCCTCTTAGACACGGGGTTTTATAGGGAGTGAAACAGCTCGATTGGTTGAGGGAGAGCAAGACTGCTATTTGGTAAGTTACAAGCCTTGACCTAGGACTTGGCTTGTTGTTGGTTGGAATTACTTGCCTGCTATTGGTTGTTAAGACTCGTCTGCTATTGGTTGTTAAGACTTAGCTGCTATTGGTTATTAAGAAGCTATGGTTGTAGCACCTTGTTTGCATACTGGGCTCTTTAAGGGAAGACTAGGCTCTGCGAGCAAGGGAGAACGGAACATGCCCGAGCATGGCTGAGCTTGCTCGGGGCTTTTAAAAGGAAAAAGAGGGGGGATGTGCGTCCAAGCTCCAGCAAGGCAACTGGCCTTACATTGGCCAGGCAGGTCTCAAACTCTTGACCTTGTGATCCACCCACCTCAGCCTCCCAAAGTGCTAGGATTACAGGTGTGAGCCACTGTACCCTTCCAGAATAGTCTATGCTTTTAGAGAGCTCACAGTTAGGTAGGAGGGATGGAAGCTGATGAAAGATGTGTAAAATTGCAACTGAGGGTACATGCTATTGTATCCACTTTCACGATGTAACAAATCACCACAAAACTTAGTGGCTTTTTACAGTCCTTTGGCTAGCTTTGGATTCTGAGTGGGCTGGGTAGTTCTTTTACCTAGGTTCTGCTCAGTTGGTTTCTGGTCAGCTGGCGACTGGATGATCTAGGGGGCTCACTCCTGTGTCATGGCAGTGGCAGGTCATCAGCAGGAGCCACATGTTTCTGATTGTCTAGGACGTCAGCCAGGCTTCTTTTCATGGTTTCAGAGTTCCAAAACAGTGTAGCAGGACAAGTCTACTTACTGCACAACTGCCTTTCAAGACTCTGCCTGTGTTACGTTTTCTGATGCCCTATTGGATGCAAGTTATGTGGCCTAGACCAGAGGGATGAGAGTGGGAGGGCAGTGGAAATGTTATGGATGGTTGGTTGATAGAGGAATTGGTGACTACTTTTCCAATCTACTACTAAGGGAAACTACATGGCAGCAACTGAGCCTATATTTAATACAGAGCTTTGGTTTCAACTCGTCAGGGAAAGACTTCATTGAGAAAGTGACATTTGAGCTGAGATCCAAAGAACAGGAAGGAGTTAACTAGGTGAAAAGGGAGTGAAAAACAGTCCTGAGAGAAAAACAGTTCGGGCAGTTTGCCCCCATGCCTGCCCCAGTCCCAGTCCCGTCTCTCCTCAGAATTTCATATCTCAGAAATGGTACTGTTGTCCAGCTGATTGTTCAAGTCAAAAACCTAGGCGTCATCCATTCTTTTCTCTAGCCACATGGGCAATTCCTATCTGTTCCATCTGAAAACATATCCTGAATCAGTTCTTCTTCATTTTTTCCCTATATCTCCATAAAGGAAGCTACTGCTACTACCAGTCATCCTTACTGCAAACCTCCCTTACTAGTCTCCCCATGTCCACTGTTAAACATTGCAGTGTGAAATCAAACATGTAAATCAGATGATGTCAAAGCCTCTCAGTGTGCTTCAAATGAAAATTTAAAGCCTACTCTGTCTATTAAGACTTTATCTTATTTCTGGTTATCCAGCTACCTTCCCTTGGTGCCCCACTGTGCTATAGCCACACTTTATTTGTCTATATCTGTATAGACAGATAGATAGATAAGCTTTTTTTTCTCTCTCTCTTGCTCTCACTCTCTCTCTTTCTCTCTCTCTATGTCTGTCTATAGATAAGCTTATCTCAGTGTTCTGTGTTTGCAGTTCTCTCTGCCTGGAATGTTCCTTCTTCAGGTCTTTACATGGATGGCCCCTTCGTATAAAATTATGCTTAAAAAACACCTATGAGTGGGGCTTTCTCTGATCACCAAATGATTCTATCACCCTGTTTTGTTTCCTTTGAAACACACGTCACGTCCTGAAATTAGCCTGTTTATTTACATGCTTTCTCTGTCTTCTCCCGTTCGAGTACTAACCAGGCTAGACCTCACTTAGCTTTGAAGATCAGGTGTGTTCAGGTATGGCTGTACATCTATTTCTGTCTTCTATGACTAGAATATATTCTCCATGCTAGCCACTTTGTTACCTGTTCACTTTATTTTATTTATTTAATTTTGAAAAAATTAAAAAAAATTTTTTTTTTTTGAGACGGAGTCTCACTCTGTCTCCCAGGCTGGAGTGCAGTGGTGTGATCTCAGCTCACTACAACCTCTGTCTCCTGGGTTCAAGCAATTCTCCTACCTCAGCCTCCCAAGTAGCTGGGACTACAGGCATGTGCCACCACACCCAGCTAACTTTTTTGTATTTTTAGTAGAGACGGGGGTTTCACCATGTTGGTCAGGCTGGTCTCGAACTTCTGACCTCAGATGATCCGCCCATCTTGGGCTCCCAAAGTGGTGGGATTACAGGCATGAGCCACTGCACCCAGCCTACCTGTTCACTTTATATTCCCAGTACTACCTCAGTGCTTGACTCACAGTAGAAACTCAATAATTAGTTGAATTTATTAATGAATGAATAAATAAATGAGTGAAAACCTCATGACAGAAGGAACATAGTACGTGTGAGGACATGAAAGAAAGCAAATGAGGGTGGAGTGGAGGAAGTGGCACTCCATTGTCTGTCTGAGATTTAGTTGGAGGGGTAGATGGGGGCCCGGTTGTATAGGGCATTGTGGCCATGCTAAGGAGTTTAGAGATTGGTTCTTGTATTAGTTAAGATTCTTTAGAGAAACAGAACCAATAGTCTGTGTTTGTATATATAATTAATAAAATATGTAATATAATGTATAATTTTATTATAAGGAATTGGCTCAAGTGATTATGGAGGCTGATAAGTCCCAAAATCTGCAGTTCACAAACTGGAGATCCAGGAGAGCCAATATGTCATTTCAGTTCAAGTCCAAAGGCTGGTGAACCAGAAGAGCTAATGGTTTATTTCCTGTTTGAAAGCCAGCAGGTGGAGACCCAAGGAAAATAGATGACTGAGTCCTAGTGGGAAGGCTAGAAAAGATGATGTCCCGAGTCAAGCAGTCTGGTGGGAGCAGTTTCCTCCTACTGAGACTTTTTTCTATTGAGGTCTTTGATTGACTGGATGAGGCCTGCCCACATTAGGGAGGGCACTCTCCTTTATGCCAATGTTAGTTTCATCCATAAACACCCTCACAGACACACGCAGAATAGTGTTTGGAGGAATGTCTGGGCATCTGTGGCTCAGTCATATTGACACATAAAATTAACCATCACAGTCATTGTCTTTGTATCAGTGTGAAGGTATTGATGTGTTAAAGTGAGTTATTTATTGTGTAGCTCTTAAAGCTGTTAGCACATGCCTGGTATATGGTATCATAATTGTTGAACAGATGCATATTGAATTAACCTTCTTCAATCTCCACTTAAGATATGGAAATAAAAGTGCTCTTCCTCCTGAGATTTGAGCTCTTGATCTTTTTCTCCTGTCAACAGATATCTAAAAAATATGCATTAACACAATTGTTCTCAAGTCTTTTTACTACTTGGCGGCATGTTCCTTCTTACAGGCTATACTCTTTCCAAGGACACATTATCTCATCAAAGAGGAGCTGGGGGCCTGGGAGATCAAGTGCCTTGGCCAGGGTTGCATGATCAGATAGTAGAAGAGCTGGATTTAAATCCTTTGTCTTTTCTCTTCAGTGTTCTTTCCACAGTACTAGGATCTTTTTTGCTCTTAAAATGGATTTTTTTTTTTTTTTTTTTTGGCAAACCAAAACCACAATGCAATAAAAACCTTACTCCTGTAAGAATGGCCATAATCAAAAAATTGAAAAATAATAGATGCTGGCATGGGTGTGATGAAAAGGGAACACTTTTACACTGTTGGTAGGACTGTAAACTAGTACAACCACTATGGAAAACAGTGTGGAGATTCCTTAAAGAACTAGAAGTAGAATTACCACTTGATCCAGCAATCTCACTCCTGGGTATCTACCCAGAGGAAGAGAAGTCATTATACAAAAAAGATACTTGTACATGCATATTTATAGCAGTACAATTTACAGTCGCAAAAATATGGAACCAGCCCAAATGTCCATCAATCAACCGGTGGATAAAGAAAATGCATATATATACCATGGAATACAAGTGGATTATACCCAGCCATAAAAAGGAACAAAATAATGGCATTTGCAGCAACCTGGATGGAACTGGAGATCATTATCTCCAGTTCAGGAGATAGAAAACCAAACATCATGTGTTCTCACTCATAAGTGGGAGCTAAGCTATGAGGACACAAAGGCATAAGAATGATACATTGGACTTTGGGGACTTGGGGGAAAGAGTGGGGGGTGGTGCGGAATAAAAGACTACACATTGGGTACAGTGTACACTGCTCAGGTGATGGATGCACCAAAATCTCAGAAATCATCACTAAAGAACTTAGTCATGTAACCAAACACCACCTGTTTCCCAAACATCTATTGAAACAGAAAATAAAAATGAAATACAAAAAAGTGAGTTTTTGCAAAGATCTTAAGTTGAAACATTTGAATGTCATTCCATATTTGGAAGAAGGAGGGTGTGTGTCATAGGATCAGTCCATCGCTGAGTATAGCATTTCAAAATTTCTGGAAATTATTGTTCCAGGTTATAAACATTATAGGCTCTGACTTTTCTGAACTATTATGTGATATTTGTATATTTATTGTGAAAACAGCACAGTATTATTTTGTGTAACATTGAATAAACTCCAATTTAGCATGTTTTAAGGGGTCTAGCGGAGGCAGAGAGTTGCAGTCGCTTTATTTCATATTTATTCAGTATTACTTGCTGAGAACTTGCCATCTACTAGGTGCTGAATTTGACATTCCTGAACTCAAGCACTCAGAGTAGTGTGGAAGGAGACACATGCAACTGGCTAATTTTGTTGAATTCTTTTCCAGTCTTATTTCATCAGGAATTTAGAGATGATGATGTAGCTAAAACTAGATTATTTTAATTTAAAGTATATCATTATTTTGCTAACTGGAGTTTCCTCTTTCTCTTCTCTAGTTCTGTTTTAGAAATGAAGATGTTAAGTGACCAATCATGCTCTATTGTATTTATTTGTTAAAAGTAATTTGTGCCTAACAATATAACTCCAAATGCAGCTGTTCCATGTTAAGTAGCTTAAACAAATTGTTTTAATGATGATACATACGAGTCAAACTTTTTTTTTCCAGCAAAAGATTTAGGGTTTGCTTGTTTAGTTACATGCTTTTAAAACGTTCAGTATTTGAGGAATGTCAGGACTCCCTCTAGTGGTGAATTTAATACTTAACGTTACTTGGTCAAGCCTTGGAAGACAAAGGCAACAGAATGAAACTGCCCTGGACTGCTATCTCTTTTATGACTTTTTTTTTTTTTTTGAGACAGAGTTTTGCTCTTTTTACCCAGGCTGGAGTGCAATGGCATGATCTCGGCTCACCGCAACCTCTGCTTCCTGGGTTCAAGCAATTCTTCTGCCTCAGCCTCCCAAGTAGCTAGGACTACAGGCGTCCACCACCAAGCCCAGCTAATTTTTGTATTTTTAGTAGTGATGGGGTTTCACCATGTTGACCAGGATGGTCCCGATCTCTTGACTTCGTGATCCACCCGCCTTGGCCTCCCAAAATGCTGGGATTATAGGCGTGAGCCACTGCACCTATGACTAGTTTTAAGTAGAAATCACCCATTATTGGTTTTCTTCTTAGTATGATAGGGAGGGAGTACGATTAAGTAATTAAGCACATGGGCTTTGATGGGCTCTATGTCTATACCTGGATTTAAAGTGTGGCTCCACCACTCTTTCAAGCATTAGCAAGAATTACTTGCAGGATGTGTTAAAACACAGTTTTCTAAGCCCCAGCCCTGGAGTTTCTCATTCAGGAGCTCTGAGGTGAGGATCAAGAATATGCCTTTATAACAAAATCTCAGGGGGTACTGAACCTGCTGGTCCCTACCACACTTTGGGAACCACTGGCCTAGACTCCAGAGTGCCTCACATTCCTCAGGGTTAGCTCTGGGGCTGTGAAGATTAAGCAGAGTACTAGATGTTAAGTGCTTAGCATGGTACTTGAAATAGTAAGTGGTTCACAAAAGTTAGGGCTAATACCATAGATTTGTCAGTGTTTCTCTAACTTGGATAATTCAAAAAGGGAGAATTTGTAATAATATTGTTGTTGAGCTAATATTGTTAGCTACGTTATATCAGCAGTCTTATCATTAAGGTCTTTGTGCCTAATGCTACATAAGCATCATTAATATACCTATTAGCATCCATTAATTATGAATACATTAATCTTTTGTGAATCAATTTGAAAAATTGATACGAAACAAAACAAAAACTCATGTGGGAGGGTATGTTAAGGAGACATGGGAGTCAATTAAAAGAGCTCTGGATGGCCAAGGCTGGAACAATTTGAGCAAGAAAATAAAGTAGTAATGGATTATAACCCAAAGTAAAAAATTAAGTATTTTTGAGTCTATGCTGAGATTAAATGAATGAATGAATGGAGAAGAAGAGACAAATCTCCCACAGAAGAATTCCAAATAATTTGTGTAGCTACTCAGTCCTCAAGGAGGTTGAGTAAAAGTCCTCTCTCCTTAAGTGTGGGCCGCACTGTGGTATTGATGACATATCGCTCTGATATTTATAATACCTAGGATTTACACACTGTGATATTGATGACATACCGCTTTGATATTTATAATATCAGGGGTTTACACACTGTGATATTGATGACATATCACTCTGATATTCATAATATCCAGGGTTTTCACACATGTCTACACACTGTGATATTAATAAAATATTGCTCTGATACTTTTAATACCCAGGGTTTACACACAGTGTTTATAAATTGTGATATTAATGAAATATTGCTCTGATATTTATAATATCCAGCATTTACACACAGTGTTGACACACTGTGGTATTAATGAAATATCGCTCTGATAATTATAATAGCCAGAGTTTACACACAGTGTTTACACACTGTGATATTAATGAAATATCACTCTGATATTTATAATATCCAGCATTTACACACAGAGTTTATACTGTGATATTAATGAAATATCACTCTGATGATAGTTATCGTATCACAGTGTTTACACAGTGTTTACATACTGTGATATTAGTGAAATATGGTTCTAATGATAGTTATGTCACGATGTTTACACAGTGTTTTACACACTGTGTTATTTATGAAATATCCATCTGATGATAGTAATCAGATCACAGTGTTGACACAGTATTTACACACTATGGTATTAATGAAATATCGCTCTGATATTTATCATATATCACAGTGTTTACAAAGAATGTTTATGCACTGTGATATTAATAAAATATCACTCTGATATCAATCATATCACAGTGTGTACACACTGTGATATTTATTAATGAAATATCACTCTGATATTTGTTATATAACAGTATCTATCCAAGAGTATCCAAGATATTCTGACTAATGTCACTGGGTATACACACTGTGATATTAATGAAATATTTCTCTGATATTCATCATTTCATACTGGTTACACAGAGTGTGTACACACTGTGATAGTAAATAATGAAACATAGCTCTGATATCATATCACAGCTTGTACACAGAGTGTGCACAGAGATTAATATCACTCTGATATTAATGAAATATCGCTCCAATATTTATCATATCACAGTGTGTACACAGTGTGCACGCACTGTGATATTAATAAAACATCATTCTGATATTTATCATATCACTGTGTTTATATACTTTGATATTAATACAATATCCCTCTGATATTTATATCATATCACAATGTTTATGTGATGTTAATCAAATATCCCTCTGATATTCATATCATGTCACAGTGTTTACACTGATATTAATGAAATATCACTCTGATGATAGTTAACATCTCACAGTGTTTACATAGTGTGTTTACAAACCTGTGATGTGAATGAAAGAAATATGGCTCGGATGTTTATCAATCATCTCACAGTGTTTACACAGAGTGTTTACTCACTGTGATATGAATGAAAAAAATATTGCTCAGATGTTTATCAATCATCTCACAGTAATATTAGCAGGAATATCAAAGATATTTGGAGTAATATCACGGTGTATACACACAGGGTGTACAATCACTGTGTTATTAGCAGGAGTATCTATCCAAGATATTCTGACTAAAATCACTCGTGCGTACACAGGGTGGACACCCACTGTGATATTAGCAGGAATATCAAAGATAGATATATTCTTTATAATATCACATTGGGTGGACACACTAGGTGCACATCCACTTTGATATTAGCAGGAATATTGAAGATAGATATATTCTGCAAAATATCACAGGATGTAGAAATAGGGTGTGCACCCATTGTGATATTAGCAGGATAATCGAAGATAGATATATTCTGGCATAATATCACAGGTTGTACACCCACTGTGATATTAGCAGAAATATCAAAGATAGATATATTCTGATAATATCACTGGGTGTACACCCACAGTGATATCAATGGGAATATTGAAGATAGATATATTATGCATAATATCACAGGGTGTACAAACAGGCTGCACAGCCACTGTGATGTTAGCAGGAATATCAAAGATAAATGTATTCTGTATAATATCACAGGGTGTGCAGACAGGGCGTGCACCCACTGTGATATAAGCAGGAATATCAAAGATATATTCTGAATAAATATCACACTGGTTGTACAACCACTGTGATATTAGCAGTAATATCAAAGCTGAATTCTGCATAATATCACATGGTGTACACACAGGGTGTACACCCACTGTGACATTAGCAGGAATATCGAAGATATATTCTACATAATATCACAGGGTGTACACCCACTGTGATATTAGCAGGGATATTGAAGATACACTCTGCATAATATCACAGGGTGCACACACAGGGTGTACACCCACTGAGATATTAGCAGGAATATCAAAGATATATTCTGTATAACATCACAGGGTGTAATGTGATGTTATACATATAACAACAACATATATATATGATGTTTTATATATATATATATATATAGATAGATAGATAGAAATATATCTCAAGGTGATATATTCCTACTAACATCACCTTGGGTGTAAACCCTGTGATGTTAGTAGGAATATCAAAGATAGATTCTGCATAATATTGCAGGTGTACACCCACTGTGATATTGGCAGAAATATTGAAAATATATTCTGCAAAATATCACAGGGTGTACCCCCACTGTGATATTAGCAGGAATACTGAAGATATATTCTGCATAATATCACAGGGTGTACACTGACTATGATATTAGCAGGAATATTGATGATGTATTCTTAATAATATTACGAAATGTACACACAGGTTGTACACCTACAGTGATATTAGCAGGGAAATAGAAGATATATTCTGCATAATATCACAGGGTGTACACCCACTGTGATATGAGGAGGAATATCACAGATATATTCTGCATAATATAACAGGGAGTACACCCACTGTGATATTATCAGGAATATCAGAGATATATTTTGCATATCACAGATTGTACACCCACTGTGATATTAGAAGGATTATCAGAGATATACTCTGCATAGTATCACAGGGTATACACCCACTGTGATATTAGCAGGAATATTGAAGATATATTTTGCATATCACAGGTTGTACACCTACTGTGATGTTAGCAGGAATATCAAAGATATATTTAAATGCGAGAAGTGTATAATGAATTCCAAAGGGAGGAGGGATAATGTCATGTCCAACCCCCACTTTCCATCATGACCTAAACTAGCTTTTCAGTTGGAATGCTCTTGGCCAAAAGGAGGGGTTTATTTAGATGGTTGGGGTGCTTAGAGTTTTATTTTTGTTTACATTGGCTAGCATGTCTCTTGACTATTCAATTTGTTCCAAGAGGCAAATCTATTGGCAAGTTCTTTCAACCTGGGAAAGCTCCTTAAAAGAAAACTTTCGGCCAGGCATGGTGGCTCACACCTGTAATCCCAGCACTTTGGGAGGCTGATGCAGGTGGATCACGAGGTCAGAAGATAGAGACCATCCTGGCCAACATGGTGAAACCCCATCTCTACTAAATTACAAAAAACTAGCTGGGCTTGGTGGCATGTGCCTTGGTGGCACACTAGCTTGGTAGCTAGCAGTCCCAGCTACTTGCAAGGCTGAGGGCAGGGGATTTGCTTGAACCCAGGAGGCGGAGGTTGCAGTGAGCCGAGATTGCACCACTGCACTCCAGCCTGGTGACAGAGCAAGACTCCACCTCAAAGAAAAAAAAAAAAAGAAAAATGTGAAGATCTATTGGCAGGATCCTGAACCCCTGGAAGCACTGTCTGGATGCATTCTTCTCCAGCAGGTAAGTAAAGGAGAGATACAAACTGTTGGCTCCTGGGAGAGAAAACAAGGTCTTATTTAGTGGAATAAGGTCTTAGCTTCCAACTACTCTATGGAACCCTTGGCCCTGGTGTCCAAGAGTATCATCCTATGAGCCTTAAGGAGTAACCGATTACCCTCCATCTTTCCTACAGTTCCTGGTCCAGAAACTATTAGTCTATGGCAAAGTTCCTCAACCTGGGAACTGCTGACAGTCAGATAATTCTTAGGGGGGCATGCTGTTCTATATATTGTAAGATACTGGCTGGGTGCACCTTTAATCCCAGCACTTTGGGAGGCCAAAGCAGGAGATCACTTGAGCCTAGGAGTTTGAGGCCAGCATGGGCAACACAGCAAGACTCTGTCTCTGTTAAATAGTAAAATGATAATTGTAAAATTATAAAACTGTACATTGTAGGGCATTTAGCAGCATCTGTGGCCTCAACCCATTAGCAATTCCTTTTTACCTCCCCAATGTCAAGTCAGGGATACCAAAGAAGTCTCCAGACATTGCCAAATGTCCTCTTGGGGCAAAGTTGCCCATGGATGAGAGCCACTGATCTACCAGGAGCCAGAAGAGTCAAGGAAAGGAAAATGAAGGAAAAAGTAAGGGGAAGACCCTGGATGTCTTACAGCCGAGAACAGAGTGGACCTAAGATACTGACCTCTAGTCAAGAGAGTCTTTGGATGAAGAATAAGGCCGTAGGTGCAGAGTAGAAGAAATACCAAAGCATGTTTGCTGAATAAACAAATAAACACTTTTAGGTTGATCTCAAAACTCCAGAAGAAAAGAACCCCCCCATTCTTTCTTTCTTCTTCTTCTTTTTTTTTTTTTTTTAACAGAGATGGGGTCTCGCTATGTTGTCCAGGCTGGAGTGCAGTGGCTATTCACAGTCATGATCCCACTACTGATCAGCACAAGAGTTCTGACCTGCTCCGTTTCCAATCTGGGCCGTTTCACCCCTCCTTAGGTAACCTGGTGGTACCCCACTCCCGGGAGGTCACCCTATTGATGCCGAACTTAGTGCGGACACTCAATCGGCATAGCACACTACAGCCCAGAACTCCTGGGCTCAAGCGATCCTCCCACCTCAGCCTCCCGAGTAGCTGGGACTACAGGCGCATGCCACTATGCCCAACTAATTTTTACAGTTTTAGTAGAGAGGGGGTTTCACCATGTTGGCCAAGCTGGTCTCAAACTCCTGAGCTCAAGTGATCCACCCGCCTCAGTCTCCCAAAGTGCTGGGATTACAGGGATGAGCCACCCTGCCTGGCCAAAACCTTGGTTGTTCTTGATATCTGCTTTTATTTTTGATGCTGCGGTGTGGAAGATCTTAAGTAAATATTTGCTAAATTGAATATCCATTCTGTGCTCATTATGCTAGGCCATTACTCTAAGCATTTTACACATGTTAACTCAGTTAATCTTCACAGTCACCTATGTGGCATTATATTAGGCTATTCTTGCATTGCTATAAATAAATATCTGAAACTAGGTAATTTATAAAAAGGAGGATTAATTGGCTCATGGTTCTGCAGACTTGATGGGAAGCCTGGTGCTGGCACCTGCTCAGGTTCTAGGGAGGCACCAGGAAGCTTTTATTCATGGCAGAAGGTGAAGAGGAAGCAGGCACAGCATGTGGTAAAAGCAGGAACAAAACAGCATTGGGGGAGGTGCCACACATTTTCAAACAACCAGATATTGCCACTCCCTATTGCAAGGACAGCGCCAAATCATAAGGGACCATCCGCCCCCATGACCCAAACACCTCTCACCAGGCCCCACTTCCAACATTGGGAATTACATTCCAACATGAGATTTAGAAGGGACACAGAGCCAAGCTGGATGGGGAGTGTCCCACTATTATCTCCATTTTGCAAAAAGGGAAATAGCAACACAGGATGATTCATGGAAATCACTGACTGGTCACTATAGTATCTGAAAAATGACTTTCCCATAAATTCTGTTGCGGGGACTGTTTGGGAAAAAGATACATGTCTTTCCTCTTGCTGACCTCCCATCTTCTTGGAGGAGTTCTGTACTCCTTAGGTCTGATGCAGGAATTAAGTTCCAGCAAACTATAGGGTGCAATTCTTCTACCAGCTGAAGGACTGAGGAGTATGTTTGCATGAAGTTGTCAGAGTCTCCATGGTCTTTATTTAGGGATGTAGAGTCTCCCACTCCCTAGTTCCATCACCTGGCCAAACTCAGCTGTATCTAGGACAGTGTATTAGTCCATTCTTGCACTGCTAATAAAGACATACCTGCAACTGGGTAATTTGTAAAGAAAAAGGTTTAATGAACTCATAGTTCCACATGGCTAGGGAGGCTTCACAATCATAGTGGAAGGTGAAGGAGGAGCAATGGCACATCTTACATGGCTGCAGGCAAGAGAGCATGTGCAGAGGAACTGCTCTTTATAAAACCATCAGATCTCTTGAGACTTATTTACTATCACCAGAACAGCATGGGAAAAACCTACCCCCAAGATTCAATTACCTCCCACCAAGTCCCTCCCATGACACATGGGGATTATGGGAGCTACAGTTCAATATAAGATTTGAGTGGGGACACAGACAATCCATACTAGACAGGACCATCCCCTAACTACACCATAAATCCCACTCCAAGTATGGAAGACCAGCCTAAGAAGAGAAACACAGGAGCAAAGGCTACTGTCCTCCAATTCTGGGTTATACTATTCTGCAGAAAGAGGAGACGTCTATCAATTAACCAGTTAGGATACCATCTGTAGACAACTCCTGTCTCCAATGCCGCCAAACAAATATTTACTTAGGATCTTCCACACAGTAGCATCTGCCAAAAGATATATATATACAAAATAGAAGGTCTAATGCCTCTAAAAACAAATGAATGGTGGCCCTCAAGTAGAACCTGTGTGGCAAACGCTGTGCTTTCACCTGCACACCTTGGTACCTGCAGGGGCAGAAGCCTGGGGCTGCTGAGTACCACTTGCAGGGTTTGCTCTGCCTCAGTCATAAAGACACCAAGATAATTAGTGAGATTTATGGTTTCAAGGCCTTCTAAACATGAGCTATTTATTCCTAGGATCTGAGTGTCTCTATGAAGAATTCAATCTCATAAAATAATGTGCTTTGGTCTGCTGGTATGAGTTCACGTTCAGCCTCCTAGAATCATAAACCAAATTTTCTTCCACCTGTGTGCAATATTCTGTTTCTATCTCTGAAATGCTCCATGTGGCTCTTTCCATGTGTAGTTTCCAATGAAACATGAAGGATTCCAGGTGAGTGCATGCACACATCTCTGTGGCTCCACATCTTCCACTAAGGACACAATAAGACCTCCAGTGTGAGAATCTCCACAGAGTACTATGTTGGTGGTGGGAAAAGGATTAGGGGAGAGGGGAGGAGAAGAGCAGGGAGTGGAAATCAGTGGTTGGAAGTCAGGCTTCAATTCTTTACAGGAAAACATGGTTATGGCTGTTTAATAATGGAATGAACCACTGGGAAAAGTGTGATCCTCTCCCACTGGTTGCCTGGAGAAGGATCAGGAAAAATTATTAATTATTATTTATATTAATTACTAACATAAAGGCACATGAGGAAATTTTCGGGGGTTCACTTTTTTTTTTAATGGAGTCTTGCTATGTTGCCCAGGCTGGTCTTGAGTTCATGAGCTCAAGTGGTCCTCCCGCCTCAGTCTTCTGAGTAGCTGGGATTATAGGCACACCATCGTGCCTGGCCAGTGGTTCACAATCTTGATTTTTGTAATGACTTCATGGGTGTACACCTAGATATGTGAATTTCCCACATGTTAATCACATCTCAATAAAGCTGTTTCCCTTACTTAGATTCTTGCAATAATACACTGGCCCTGTGGCCAACTGCAGAAAAGAATGATCATTGTGTCTTTTCTTTCCATATCCAAGCCCCTTCCATGTAACTGAGGGCCCTTCCACCTTGGGCTCCCCCATGATTGCACTGACTGATGGGGTGTAGGCAAACTCAACACAAGCCCTGCTGGAACCCTCCAACAACGTGTGAACAGGCCTTCCCTGGAGGGCTGGGAGATGAAATCTTGAGTGAAGAATAATGAACCCTACCCTAACTAGAAACTGACTGCAGAAGCCAGTCAAGAGAACTCTCAGGCCAAGAACAGCCTAAATTGTCAACAAAGCCCTAAATAAATGGTGGTGGGTTGTTGTTGTTGTTGTTGTTTGAGAGATAGGGTTTTGCCATGTTGCCCAGGCTGGTCTTGAACTCCTGGACTCAAGTGATCCTCCTGCCTGGCCTCCAAAAGTGGTGGGATTATAAGCATAATCCACTAAGCCCAGCCTGGTGGTTGTTTTAAACCACTATGTTTGGGGTAGCTATGAAGCAAAAGCTCATGGAAACAGGACCCTTCATTCATTCCCCAATTGTGAGCCAGTTACCTTGCTCAACTGCAAATTGCATCAAATTTCAATTGATTTCCATCAATTTCCAACTAAAATTTAAATGGAAACGGATAGACTAACATTAACATATGTGTGTGGGGTGGGCACTGGCTCATGACTAATCTCAGCACTTTGGGAGGCTGAGGCGGGATGACTGCTTGAGCCCAGGAGTTTAAGACTGGCCTGGGCAACATAACAAGACGCCGTCTCTATGAAAATAAAAAATAGGATTAGTCAGGCATGGTGGTGTGTCCCTACAGTTCAAGTCTTGAGAGACTGAGGTTGGAGGATTGCTTAAGCCCAGGAGGTTGAGGCTGCAGAGAGCTATAATCATGCCACCGCACTCCAATCTGGGTGACAAAATGAAACTGTCTTTAAAAAAAAAGGAAAGAAAAAGGATATGTGCTACAATCTGTCCCATATTACCCTTCAAGTCTGCCTTCTACTCCAAAGATTGTCTTTTATCTACAGAATGTAACATACTGTTATTTTTTTCTGTACCTTAGCCCTCAGGATTAATATGCTTATTTGCTCCTGAACTCTTGGTAAGCCTTCTACACTTAGCTTGCATCATCTCTTCTACTTAGATTTTCCTTATGGCCCCAAGTTCAACATCCTCCCCATTTGGGGCCTCCCAAATGAATTCACCTGCCATACTAGGTATCCTATTTACTGTTGATATTGCTCTTCTCCTAGACCTTTACTCACTTAAAGGCAGTACTATGTCTTACTGATCTTTCTTCCCTAAACCTAATTAAAAGTGGAAGGCACTTAGCTGATATTCATTGGGTGTATATAGTAGGTTCCCTAGCAGGTAAGAATTCCTGAGTGGATTGGATATTACCCAAATGTTACATAAGACAGAGATGGTTCCTGCTGGAGAGGCGCCAAGAACTGAAAACAAGACTCAGGCAAGAAAACTGTTTCTGTAATTAGAAGTTCCCTCCAGAGACTGTGTGATACTTTGTCTATTCTAAGAATTGTCAGGGAAGTGCAGTGAGATGCAATGGTCATGGGTCACTTAGGTTAAAGGGAGCATGTCTGCCAGGAGCTCTTCACCTGCAAGAGGATTCCAACCTGGATAGAGGGGTGCGCGGAAGACAAAGAATGACAGAAAGCAGGGTCTGGAGGGTTGAGAAGCCTATGCCTCACCAACAACTTTATTCGTGCTCAGGGTCAGTTTATATACCTTTCTTAGGTATGTGCCTACGTGATACAAAGGGGAACATAAAGTCTTAAAGTAGAAAAACAAGTTACAACACTGCAGAATAAGGACAATGGAAGAGTCAGCTTACACAATCCACCAGAGCAGGTGGTCACACT
>PVKP010017104.1:0-31503 GCA_004027715.1 Plecturocebus donacophilus
AAAAAAAAAAAAGTCAACATTAGAAATTTTTCGGCTGGGCGCGGTGGCTCACGCCTGTAATCCCAGGACTTTGGGAGGCGGAGGCGGGCGGATCACGAGGTCAAGAGATCCAGACCATCCTGACCAACATGGTGAAACCCCGTCTCTACTAAAAATACAAAAATTAGCTGAGCGTGGTGGCGTGCGCGTGTAGTCTCAACTAGTCGGGAGGCTGAGGCAGGAGAATTGCTTGAACCCGGGAGGCAGAGATTGCGGTGAGCCGAGATTGTGCCACTGCACTCCAGCCTGGCTCCTGGCGACAGAGCAATACTCTATCTCAAAAAAAAAAAAAAAAAGAAGAAGAAGAAAGAAATTTTTCTGATCTCTTCACATTATATTCTAGACTTAACAGGACAGCAAAAGAAAAGATAACCCTACCTTATTCCTCAGGGGCTTACTCTATTACATTTTTCCCAAAACCAGAGTTGAGAACTCCCAGGCTATTCCACCTTGCTTACTAAGTAATAGTTGTTCTACTGGTTGGTGCCGCTGGAAGCCAAAAATTTACTCCTTCGCTTATTATGCAGTCTGGTCAGCTGGGATGCTCTCCTCTCTACCTCATCCACTGTCAAAGCGCAGCTCAGCTGTGCTATCCCCTCCAACAAATCTTTCTTCCCTCTGCACCAAGTCCTCAATGATGACCTTCTTCAGAACTCTTACCACATTTTTAATTATACCTCATCTTGAATTGCTCCATATTATGGATTTGTCCTGTCTCCCTAATCACATTGTAAGTTCTTGCATGACAGGGATCAAGTTCCCCTTCTCATCTGTTTCTCCCACAGCCTCTAACACAATTCTGAGCACCTAATAGGGCCACTGAGTGAGGATGCCAGGCTAGGAACAAGAAGAATGTCTACATTAGCCTGCTGCAAAAGTTACTTATGGCTAAACTCATCTAAAATCCCCACGTGACTTGTCCACAGAAAATCAAAAGCAGAGTGGAGAAGAAAGGGGGAAGTAAACACTCACAAACCCAGGCAGAGAAGCCCTTTAATCTTGCTCACAGATGTTCTGTTTTAAGTTTTACATACTGCATATTGTTGGTCTTTTCATCTTTCCTTGTCTGGGAGATGAAAAGAAGATTGTTGTTCACCCTGTTCCAAGTCCCGGAGGGCTACCGTGAGTGAACCTCATCAGCAGGCTACGCTGCATAGTGGCTTCCAGTGGGTTCAGTGTATAGCATCAGCAGATTAGAAAGAGGGCAGCGAGATCATTTATTCCTCCACCTTTCTCCCTGAGGGATCAGTCGCATCTCTCCACCTAAGATCTCAGCAGCCCTCTCCACATAGCCTCACTGGGTCTAGGTCCTGCTAACTTTCCTTACTTACTCTAAGACCTAGGAGAGTGATATGAAACCTTGCCATCCTGGCCAGTGATTTCCCTATACTACCCTGCCCGTGCATCTGTAAAACTCTCTACACATCACTCCATTTGGATTGGCTATTTCTTGTCAAAACCTTGTCTAATATAGATGTTTTAGTTGGGACCTTTATAATTTTAATGTTTTAATATTGATGATATTTACAGTACACTTCCTTGTTTGTCTAAGTAAACGAGTGCACATATTATATTATACCCTTCTCTTAATGATTCATGGTCATTACCAGGACTGTCAGAGATGGGACCATTGTTTATCAGCTCGTAGCATCCACATCCACGCTGTGCTTTTTTCAAGCATTACCTCTTTTAATCTCCCCTCCTCCCCCTACCAAAAAAAAAAAAAATCCCTATGAGATGAGTCTGACAAGTCCCTTTTACAGAACCAAGGGAGCACGGCTGTTAAGTAATAGAAATAGGAAAATGAACCCAAGAGTATCTCACTAACTACGAAACCTGTGTCCTTATCCAGTAAATGAAATCACTTCCCTACCACATTGTATGGTCTGAAAGAGCGAGTGAGTTGTAAAGATCTATTGATTCTTACACTCAGTGATTCATACGTTGTTCTTTCTGAATTACAATGATGACTTTATTCCTCCTCTAACTGATTAAAAAAACAGTCTGCAACCCCGATACTAATCTGACAGTCACAGCCCTACCTGTACACCTGCCTGTAGCAGCCAGCCTTGAGTGTCTACTTTGCTGCTCATGATCTGCTGTAGGCCAAGTAACATAAAATGCACCCCAATTAGAATTGTGTGTGTGAAAATAAAAGCAAACTTTTTTTTTAATGAAGGCTGAGAGGTTTTGAAATATGGGGTTTGTGAAAGCTGTTTTTTATCACTCAGGAGCTACATAGTACTGTACTAAATTTTAATGTACAATAAAAATCACTGATAGAAGTCCAAGCTGTATCTAGAGGATGCACATAGACTCATCAGTTGACAGTGTCCCAGCGGAGCCAAGACTTCAAGTTACGCAATCCCAAACAACAAACATGTGAGAGAAGAAGCTCCAGATTTCAGCCTCCATCTAATCAGTCACCCAAGCCATTCAATTCTTTCCAGCTGGAGTCTCAGACATCATGGGGAAGATAGACATATTAACAGATATAGATAGCAACTAAGACTGTTAGATGGAACTCTGGAAAGCTAAGTTGAAACACTTTCTCTTCCCTATTCCAAGCCCATACCTGAATATTTTATCTTAATACCCAAAGACCAGCAACATGGCAGGTCTTTAAAAAAGAAAACAGAATCTAACATTGCTTCAATGTGGAGCAAGAGGTAGACAGGAAAAGTGCATATCTCTGCAGAGAGCCACATCTGCGAAAAACTCCACCAGGAGTGGCCTAATTAACAATCTAAATATCCAATCAAACTAACGTTTTCTCCTTTTCAGAAACGAGAAAGGGATGGGCGAAGGGAAGATTTTCCTAGAGTAAGGAGCTGAGTGAAGAACTTCCACTTCACCCTATGGATCATTACCAGCTCTAAGGTAAAATTTCGTATGTCTGTTCCCATTTTGCTGTTTATTACTATCATTCAAATGGAATGTGGCTTCGTGAACTAGTCATGTCCCAATTCTGCCTCCTATGTTTGAAGCATGGGTGAGCCTTCAGTTAGAAATGTTCCCTGGGTCTGAGTCACAAGGAAGGTGCTTTGCCGTGGCAGGTCCAGTGTTCTTTAACAGAATGGAGCAGGGTCCTGGTGCAAAAGAGTCAAGGGCACAATCAGGAAGATCACAGCGCAGGACCAAGGCAGAAGGTGCGAGTGAAATGAGAAAAGTAGCAGTCGGTAATTGGACGGGGGAGTGATGAACCAAGCAAGACAAGGTGCTATGTGTGTTATCACGCTTTTAATGTGGCACATGGTGCTTGATGATATGGCAGGCAAAACTGGTCAAAGGTGATCATGGGGGTCAAGCCCCTACCTATTTTCCTTTGAAGTGCAGGCACTAAAGGTGATTTGGGAGCTGGTGGCATCCAAGGCAAAAATTAAAATTAAAAAATAAGGTGATTTCTAGGCACAATGACTGCAAGAGCAAAGGCCCTGACAAAGGAGACACCCAGCATTCAAGGCCCAGCAATCAAGCTAGTGCGACTGGAGCAGAGAGAAGAGTAATAAGAGATGCACACAAAGAGAACGCAGAGATTAGGCAATGCAAGGCCTCGAAGGCTATTTGAAGACTCACGCTTGTACTCTGGGTGACGTTGTAAACAGCTGGAATGTTTAGAGATGAATAAAATTGTCTAACTTCTTTTTGGCAGAATGACTTTGCCTGCTGTATTGATAATAAACTAAAAGGGGCAAGTTAAAGCAAGACAAACAATCAAGAGGTTAGGGAATTATTCTTTCGTTGACGTGGGTCAAGCAGTGGAAGTGGAGAAAGTATTGGTTCTGAATATATTTTGAATGCAAAATTATCAGGCTTAGCGGACCGATTAGCTATGAAATGTTCCCCTTTCTTGCATTGCTTTTCTTCATAGCACTTATCACCTTCTGATACAATACATATTTCATTTTCAATGTCTTTATTATCCATCCCACATAAATGAAAGCTCCATGAAGGTAGGGATTTTCATGGCTGGTACACAGTAGGTGCTCAATAAGTGGTTGCTAACTAGATTAATTTATCTGAAGTATTTAAGTAGCTCTATTAACACTTTTTACCCTTGTCATGTTCCCTTCCATCTGTAAACATTATTTATTATAGGTTTGATCTCATTGTTCCACCATGAGTCATTTACCACAAATGAATGTACTTTAAATTCATCTGCATTGTTTATAAAGTGTCACCTAAATTACTTCTGTGGCTTGGGTGCCTTGTTCCAATAACTGGTATACACAAAGAACTGTTGATGGGTAAGACATGGAATCCGGTCATTGCTGAGTTCTAATCAACTTGACTTAATTAGCATGGATATCAGTGGTGCACATGTACAAGGGCAGATGGTATAACAACCACTCTTTTGTGGAGGTAATATTGTTCATCCATAATGAAGCTCTGTTGATGTGGCCATATTGATACCAAGGACAATGTGATGAGGCCAATTTGAGGGGATTACTTTGAAGGAGAAACATCATGACACTGTCCAAAAACAAACCACCAGATTTTTACCTTTTGTTTTCTACCAAATAATGAGCATCATTTCATCTCTGAGATCCAAGGGACTGAGGTTGAAGATGAGATGGGTCAGAAATGGGCTGAGGGATGGGCTAAGGTTAGATTCTATCTTTAAGAACTGATGTTTCCCACACTTGCATATCTTAGAAAAGGACACCAATGGTTCTAAGTGGAATTGTTGTCGTTCTCTAAATATTTACCTGTATCTTGAATTATCTGCATTTTGCTTTTATATAAATTTATTTGGTTCACAGTGGAAGTTGTTCTATTTTTTATGTGAGAAGATGGACTCCTCTGCTTTGGGGCAATGCTTTCTTCTTATCAAGGCCAGCCTCATTTGATTAGGTTTCTATCAGACCCCAAAAATAAGAGAGGGAAGAGAGCATGTCAGGGCAGAGAATATTCCCTATTCTCAGTTTCAGACTCACAAGAAATCCTCAGTTGAGTTTATAATGCTTTGCTTTCTTTCTTCCTTCCTTCCTTCTTTCCTTTCTTTCTCTTTCTTTCTTTCTTTCTTTCTTTTCTTTCTTTCTTCCTTCCTTCCTTCCTTCCTTCCTTCCTTTCTTTCTTTCTTTCTTTCTGTTTGCTCTGTCACTCAAGCTGGAGTGGAGCAGCATGAACACAGCTCACTGCAACCTCAAACTCCTGGGCTCAAGAGATCCACCTGCCTCAGCCTCCCAGGTAGCTGAGACCACAGTTGTGTGCCACCACCCCTAGCTAATTTTTCTTTTATTTTGTGCGGATACAAGGTCTCGCTGTGTTGCCCAGGCTGGTCTCCAACCCCTGGTGAAGCAGAAGGGCCGCAAACAAACCTCTGGAGCACCGAACAGAGAAGGAAGTGATAATTTTATTCAGCCAGGAGCTGCGGCAGGCATAGATACCTCAACAACCCAGCTCCCTGACAAAGAAAACCCTGGCCCTTTTAAAGGCTCACAGTCTAAGAGGTGCACATGTGAGAGGGTCAAGAGCATGGGGGATTGACTTAGGTGAGTCTAATTGTGACTAAGCAAAGACAGTACGTTCCGGGGAAAATTCCTCCATATCAAATTCGTAATCTGTAGATGGGATTGTGGTTAGCAGTAGGGGGTTTAAGGGTCCCAGGTAGTAGGGAGCTGGTGAGTAGTGCCAACTGGTCCCTCCTCTGGCTAACTTTTAACTTCTCATTTTGAGATGCAATGTAGAAGGCTAAAAGGGAAATGGCCTTAGAAGCTCAAGAGGAGAGGGTCTTCTTCCTCACTGCCCTCAATTGGTCCTCCTACCTAAGCCTCCCAAAGTGCTAGGTTTATAGGGCACCACAGCCGGCCTCCAATGGCTTTCTTAGTGCTATCAATTATATCTGGAAATTGTGTGATAACTCATTTTTTAAAGATCTGAAGTGATGGCATCTATCTTCCAGAGGCAAAGAGATGTACACCTGACTGTTTCTGCAGCCAGGCCTGGTCAGTGGGTTGACATCACAGGGACACAGCTGATCACCCTGAGTCACAGCCACAGGAAAACTTCAAGCAATTCTTTACTGGAGAACTAATAACTACCAAGGGGGCCATCCTGGGGTGCCTGTGTATTGGCAGGAGATGTGTTCGGAGACTGGAAGGAAGGAAGAGAATCAAGTATTCAGGTGTTGTGGTCACTGGTCCAGATCTCTTAGAGCCTCAGCTGACACGGGCCTCATTCTTCTCCTTTAATGAGGAATGTGGTGGGGAGGAACATGTGGAGCAGGAGAAGGAAGACCAGGCCTTGCCGGGACATTGCCTTCTTTCCCCAACTCTTCCTCCTTTGCTTCACTTCTTGTGTCCATCTCGCTTTAGCCTTCCAACTCCTGCACTTTTGCCCCACCTCCACACTAGGTTTTCACTTCTCCCTGCTGACACACTTAGGAGTCCACTGATCCTTTTAAGTAATTGCCACCTTGGAAAACAGACTGTAAATTGCTTTTCTCTCTGTACTTAGCATTGCTCAAAAGAAGGAAGGAGTGGGTCATCCTCATTGTCCTCTTAGCAATGGCCTTCCCTCCCTCCCCTTTCCTCCACTGAGGTGGGAGTGTGAGATGGTTCAGGCAGATTCTCACTTCAACATGTAAAAGCAACACAAGGAACTCTTACCAAAAGACAAAATTACAACAAATTTAGCTAAATGATCTAATTGACTTGTATTTGCAACTCATTAATTAAGGCAACATCTCCTCTAAAAATTTAGAAAACATGCTTCATTCAGCTGACCAGAGGAGTTTGGCTTTACAGGCAGAAAAGGGCTGAATAAAAGCAGAACAAAATGGGGGTTGCTTAGCATCAAGTTATCTTCCTTGTAAGGTTAAAGCAGAGAGGACTTCCTTATCATGCTGGCTAAACTGGCCTATTTGGAGATTTGACTATTGTCTCTTTCCTGATTACCTGGATGATCAGATAAACAGCTGTTTCAGTTTGATGATGTGAAACTTTAGCATGAGAAACTTCATTTGGGTTGGTCTACTGGGGCCTACTGCAGAAGCTCAGTCCAAATCAGTGGACTCCTATAAACTTTATGTAATATTCATTCTAGGATTACTTTTCTTCCACAGCTCTTTCTTTTATAAAAGAAATCCATATCCTTCCAAATCACTTGTCTTTGACTTTATTTTTCAGAGACACTTTTCCCACACCTGCCCTACATCACATTATAGTGTTTTCCAGATTAACTCTAGAAGACAGAGAATCCCTCTCAAACCTATTCTCACATGTAAGATGGTTACAATATACTTGACATCACAAAACTCATATATAATGCTGTTTTGTGTGTGCAAATGAATAAAATTGATACCTGTATTTGTTTTCAATTGCTGCATAATAAAATACAACAAAGTCAGCAGCTTAAAAGAACACACATTTATTAGCTCACAGATTCTGTGGGTCAGGAGTCTGAGGACAGCTTAGCTGGGTCCTTGCTGGAAGGCTGCAATCAAAGTGTTAGCTGGGCTATGTTCCTTTCTGGAACCCAGAGTCCTTTGCCAAGCTCACTGGGTTGTTGGCAGAGCTGAATTCCTTGCAGTTGTAGGACTTGTATGTTCCCTGCCGTATGGTCCCCTCCAAAGCCAGGACACATTTTAGGAGCTTCCCTCCTCAGGTCCAGCAGGAGAGTATCTCACCTCAGATAGGGCACAGTTCTTCCGTTAAGGACTTTAATCTGATTAAGTCTAGCCCATGCAGAATAATCTCTTGTTGTCGCGTAATATAACAGTCACCTTGATGACATCCCATTAAGGTTGAGGTACCTGTTAGACATCCAGATAGAGACATTGAGTGGGCAATTGGACGTACAAGTCTAGAGTTCAGTCAAAAGGTACAGCTAGAAGTATAGATTTGGGGATCATCAGCTTATAGATGATGTTTAAAGTCAGAAAACTGAATGAGACGACTGAGGGACAGAAGAGATGGGGGCTCTAGGACTAAGGCACAGGCCACCTTACCCATTAAGGGGTCAGGGATGGGAAAAGAACAAGCTAAGGAAGTTGAAAAGGCACTGGAAAAGAGAAAACAAGAAAGAAGAGAGGCCCAAAAACCAAGTGAAAAGGTATTTCAAGAGGGAGGCAGAAGACTTATGTTAAATGCATCTGTGCAGTCAGGTAGACTGCAGGCAGACCTGTCGCATTGGATTTACCAAGATAAAGGTGACTTGGAGCTTTGATAAGACTGGCATAGGTAGAGTGTTGAGACAAAACCCTGACTGGAGTGAATTCAGAAAAATTGGATGGTAAGGAAGTGGAGACCCCAAAGATAAGAGAGGGAAGAGAGCACGTCAGGGCAGAGAGTATTCCCTATTCTCAGTCTCAGACTCACAGGAAATCCTCAGTTGAGTTAATAATGGTTTGTTTTCTTTCTTTCTTCCTTCTTTCCTTCCTTTCTTTCTTTCTTTCTTTCTTTTTCTTTTTCTCTTTCTCTTTCTTTCTTTCTTTTTCTCTTTCTATCTTTCTTTTTTCTTTCTTCTTTCTTTCTTTCTTTCTTTCTTTCTTTCTGCTTGCTCTGTCACTCAAGCTGGAGTGGAGTGGCACGAACACAGCTCAGTGCAGCCTCAAATTCCTGGGCTCAAGAAATCCACCTGCCTCAGCCTCCCAGGTAGCTGAGACCACAGTTGTGTGCCACCACCCTTAGCTAATTTTTCTTTTTTTGTGTATGTGGATACAGGGTCTCGCTGTGTTGCCCAGGGTGGTCTCCAACTCCTGGTGAAAGAGAAGGGCCACAAACAAACCTCTCGGACACTGAACAGAGAAGGAAGTGATAATTTTATTCTGCCAAGAGCTATGGCAGGTGTAGATACCTCAACAACGAAGTCAGGTAGCCCTGGTGCTCATAAAGAGTCTTGGAGAAGGAGGCTTCTCTTCTTCAGTCACCGCTGCAGATACAAGTGGAGCTTCTTCTATGGAAGCTCATCCTGGGTGCATCTGTAGGCAGCCTTTCTAGAACACTTCAGGGTGACTGTTTCCCCAGAGAAGAAATGCCCTCCAGGTTCAGGCATGCATGAAAGGTAGTCAATCTCTCTCTCTAAATAAAGCATCAGCATTCCTGCAGATAAAAAGAGATGGCTCTCTCATCTATAGAGCCAGAACACCAGGTCAGGAGTATGACTGGAAAGCACATTGCTTTCCTGCTCGTCTGGAAGGAAAGCTGTTGTGGCTCCCTCCCCTCCCCCTGAAAAGACCTCAGTGCATTTTACTGCGAGCTTACCCAGCCACCTCTGTAAAGGCTGAAACCTCTGCCCAATATTAGGGTATTGCATTTACCCACCTGCTTTAGCCAAAGCCAGTTTTTACCCATGAGCACCTCCAAAGTCTGAACTATTTAAACCAGTGAATAAAATATGGGGGGAAGTTTTTTTTAAAGTGCACACCACTGGAAAATGAGATAAGTTTCATTAGACCTATGTATTCCAGCCCCACAGAAAACAATAAACCTGCTTCCGTACCCAGCACATCACTACTAACCTAGTGAACTTGTTTTCTTCATTGTGTTCTTGTTTTATAAGCCCTGTAAATTGCATGCTTTGAGGAATTTCTATTCTAATGTGTATTGACCTTTGGTCTCAAGATATAGAACTCCTTTTAGCATTTCTTGTAGGGCTGGTAAGACCATCAGCATCTGAGAAAGCCATTGCACAAAGATTCTCTGTAATAAAATAATTCATACAGAGTCTTTAACACTGAAACCACCCACAGCCAAAACTAGATAACAAAAAACTATAAACATTAAAGTCACATCCTCAAGAAGGAAAAAAATGAAATTACAAAAAACATTGAATTGAAATAAGTTCAAAAATAATCAGAAGAAATAGTCTACCTAAATGAGAAGGAACCAGAAAAGCAATACAAAAAAAGGGGAAGTTTAACAGCCCAAAAGATCACACTAACTTTCCAGCAGTGGATCAAAACCAAGATGAAATCTGTGAAATACCAGATAAAGAATTCAAAACATTGATTACTAAGTTACTCAAAGAGATACAAGAGAAAGGTGAAAACCAACATACAGAAATGTAATAAATAATTCAGAATATGAATAAAAAATTTTCTAAAGAGATAGATATTTTAAAGAAAACCAATCAGAACTTCCAGAAATAAAAGACACATTTAAGAAACTATAAAATACTGTGGAAAGTTTAAACAATAGAGTCAACCAAGTAGAAGAAAGACTTTCAAAGCTTGAACACAAGGTTTTAGAATGAATCCAACAAGACAAAAGTAAAGAAAAAAAAGAATGAAAAGAAATGAACAAAGTCTCTAAGAAATATGGGACTATGTAAAACTGTCAAAACCTAAAAATTGTGTGTTCCTGAAGAAGAAGAAAAAGCAAAAAGTTTGAAAAACCTATTTGAGTGAATAACTGAGGAAAACTTCCCTGGTCTTCCTAGTGACTTAGACATCCAAATTCAAGAAGCTTAAATAATTCCTGGGAGACTGATTGCAAAAAGTATATCAAGAAGGCATCTGATCATCAGACTATCTAAAGTCAACATGAAGGAAAGAATTCCAGGATCAGTGAGACAAATGCATCAGTAAGCTGTAAAGGAAAACCTATCAGACTAATAACAGGCTTCACAGCAGAAATTTTACAAGCCAGAAGGGATAGGGGTCTTGTCTTTAGTCTCTTTAAACAGAATAACTCTCAGCCAAGAATTTTGTATCCAGCAAAACTAAGTTTCTTAAATGAAAGAGAAATAAAATCTTTCTCAGACAAGCAAGTGCTAAGGGAGTTTGTCAATACTAGACCAGCCCTACAAGAAAGGCTAAACGGAGTTCTAAATCTTGAGGCAAAAAATCAAAACACATCAGAATAGAAACTCTTCAAAGCAAAAAATTCACAGGGCTTATAAAACAGGAACACAATGAAGAAAACAAGTTCACTAGGTAATAATCAATATAATGACTGGAACAGTACTCAACATCTCAATATTAATGTTGAATGTAAATGTTCTAAATGCTCCACTTAAAAGACACAGGTTGTGGAAGACAGTGTGGCAATTCCTCAAAAACCTAAAGACAAAAATACCATTCAACCCAGCAATCCCATTACTGGATATATACCCATAGGAATATAAATTGTTCTGTTGTAAAGACATATGCATGTATATGTTTATTGCAGCACTATTCACAAAGCAAAGACATGGAATCAACCTAAATGCCCATCAGTGATAAAATGGTTAAACAAAATGTGGTACACATACACCATGGAATACTATGCAGTCATAATAAAAAACACAAGATGATGTCTTTTGCAGGGACCTGGAGGTCAATATCCTTAGCAGCTAACACAGGAACAGAAAACTAAATATGGCATGTTCTCACTTATAAGTAAGATCTGAATGATGAAAACACATGGACACATAGAGGGGAACAACACACACTGGGACCTATCAGAGGTTGGAAGGTGGGAGGAGGGAGAGGATCAGTAAAAATAACCAATGGATACTAGGCTTAATACCTGAGTGGTAAAATAATCTATATAACAAACCCCTATAACACATGATTATGTATGTAACAAGCTGAACATTGTATACTTGTACCCTTGAACTTAAAATGAAAGTTTAAAAAGAGATACAGATTGGCAGAATGAATTAAAAGTTACAAACCAAATATCTGCTGTCTTCAGGAAACAAACCTAACACAGAATGATTCTTACAGACTCAAGATAAAGGGGTGGAAAAAGACATTTCATGCAAATGGAAATCAAAAGTACACAAGAATAGCTATTCTTGTATCAGATAAAACAAACTTTAAAGCAACAATAGTAAAAAAAAAAAAAAAAGACAAAGAAGGTCATTATGTAATAATAAGAGGATCAATTCAACAAGAAGATATAACAATCCTAAATATATATGCATCTAATTCTGGAGTTCCCAGATTCATAAAACAATTACTACTAGACCTAACAAAAGAGATAGACAGCAACACAACAATAGTCAAGGACTTTAATACTCCACTGACAGCACTAGACAGATCATTGAGGCAGAAATTCAACAAAGAAACACTGGACTTAAACTGCACTCTAAAACAAATGGACCTAACAGATATTTATAGAACATTCTACCCAAGAACTGCAGAATATACATTCTTCTCATCAGGATATGGAACATTCTCCAAGACAGATCATATGATAGACCAAAAAACAAGTTTCAGTAAATTTTTAAAAATCAAAATCATATTAGGTAGCTTCTCACAGCAGCAGAATAAAACTAGAAATCAATTCTGAAAGGAACCCTCAAAAGTATACAAATACCTAGGAATTAAACAATCTGCTCCTGAATAATTTTGGGGTTAACAATGAAACAAAGATGTAAACTTAAAAAATTTTCAAAATGAATGATAACAGTGACATATGTTAACAAAACCTTCGAGATACAGCAAAAGCAGTGCTAAGAGAAAAGTATTTATAATGCTAAATGCTCACATCAAGAAGTCTGAAATATCACAATCCACAACCTAACGTCACACATCAAGGAGTTAGAGAAATAAGAGCAAACTAAACCCAAAGCTAGCAGAAATAAAAAGAAATAACAAAGATCAGAGCAGAACTAAATAAGATTGAAACAAAAAAAAAATCAATGAAACAAAACGTTGTTTCTTTGAAAAGAAAAACAAATTGATAGTCCACTAGATAGATTAACCAAGAAGACAGAAGGTTCAAATAAGCTCAGTTAGAGAAGAAAATGGACACATTACAACTGACAGCACAGAAATATAAAAGATCATTGAAGACAACTATGAAAACCTCTATGCACACAAACTAGAAAATATAGAGGATAAATTCATGGACATATCTACCCCCTAGCTTGAATAAGGAAGAAATAGAAATCCTGAACAGACCAATAACAAGTAGTGAGGCTGAATTCGTAATTTAAATTAAAAAAAAAAAAAACTCCCAACAACAACAAAAAAATCTAGAACCAGATAGAGTCACAGCCAAACTCAGCCAGACATTAAAAGAAAACTAGTACCAATTCTACTGAAATTATTCCAAAATATTAAGAAGGAGGAGATCCTTTCTAAATCATTCTATGAAGCCACTATCACCCTGACACCAAAAACCAGAAAAAGACATGGCAAAAAAAAAGAAAGAAAGAAAACTACAGACCAATATCCCGGATAAATGCAGATGCAAAAAA
The DNA here is from genome assembly GCA_004027715.1 of Plecturocebus donacophilus. Classification (NCBI taxonomy): domain Eukaryota; kingdom Metazoa; phylum Chordata; class Mammalia; order Primates; family Pitheciidae; genus Plecturocebus; species Plecturocebus donacophilus. The sequence continues at coordinate 13,174 of PVKP010017104.1, forward strand.
GCCTCAACAAAATAATAGCAAACCAAATTCAACAGCACATCAAAATAATACACCATGATCAAGTGAGTTTTACTCCAAGGATGCAGGGGTAGTTTTACATACACAAGTCAATAAATATGATTCATCACATAAACAGAATTTTTTAAAAACCCCATATGATTATTTCAATTGATAAAAAAAAGCATTTCATAAAATTCAACATCCCCTCATGATGAAAACCTTCAAAAAATTGAGTATAGAAGGAATAACTTAACATAATAAAAGCCATATAAGACAAACCCACAGCCAGTATCATACAGAATGAGGAAAACCTGAAAGTCTTTCCCTTAAGCTCTGGAACAATATAAGAATGCCTACTTTCACCATTGTTATTCAACATAGTACTGGAAGTCCAAGCCAAAGCAATCAGGCAAGAGAAAGAAATAAAGGATATCCATATTGGAGAAAAGGAAGTCAAAGTATCTCTGTCTGCCAGTGATACAATCTTACACTTAGAAAACCCTAAAGACATCTCCAAAGACTCCTAGATCTGACGAATTTGGTAAAGTCTCAGGCTACAGAGCTAATGTACACAAATCAGTAGCACTGATATGCACCAACAACAACCAAGCTGAGCATCAAATCACGAACTCAATCCCTTTTACAATAGCTACCAAAAATAATAAAATACCTAGGAACATACCTGACCAAAAAAATGAAAGATTTCTACAGGAAGAATTACAAAACACTGTTGAAAGAAATTATAGGTGAATAAACAATGGAAACACATCTCATGCTCATGGACTGGAAGAATCAATATCATGCCAATGACCATACTACACAAAGCAATCTACAGATCGAATGCAATTCCTATCAAAATACCAACATCATTTTTCTCAGAATTAGAAAAAGCAATTCTAAAATTTATACAGAACAAAAAAGAGCCCAAATAGCCAAAGCAATCCTCACTAAAAAGAACAAATCTGGAGACATCACATTACCTGACTTAAAATTATATCAGAAGGCTATAGTAAACAAAACAGAATGGTACTAGTATAAAAGTAGAGGCATAGACCAATGGAACAGAATAGGGAATCTGGAATTAAAGCCAAATACTTACTAATACAACCAAATGGTCTTTGACAAAGCATACAAAAACATAAATTTTGGGGAGAGGACACCCTATCCAATAAATGGTGACAGATTCAGAAGAAGGAAACTACATCCCTGTGTCTCACCATATACAAAAATTAACTCGAGATGGATTAAAGACTTAAATCTAAGTCTGAACCCATAAAAATTCCGGAAGAAACCTAAGAACAACTCTTCTGGACATTGGCCTGGGTAAAGCATTTTTTATTAAGAGCCCCAAAACAAATGCAACAAAAACAAAAATAAATAAATGAGACCTAGCCAGGCACCATGGCTCACACCTGTACTCCCAGCACTTTGGGAGGCTGAGGCAGGTGGACTGCTTGAGGTTAGGAGTTCAAGACTAGCCTGGCCAACATGGTGAAACCCCATCTCTACTAAAAAAAAAACTAGCCAGGTATGGTGGCACATGCCTGTAGTTCCAGCTACTGGGAAGGCTGAAGCAGGAGAATCACTTGAACCTGGGAGGTAGAGTTTGCGGTGAGCCAACAACATGCCAGTGCTCTTCAGCCTGGGTGACGGGGCAAGACTCTATCTCAAAAATTAAAATAAATGTGATCTTATCTAATTAAAAGAAATCATCATCAGAGTAAACAGACAACCTACCGAATGGGAGAAAATACTCGCAAATTATGCATCTGACAAAGGACTAGTATCCAGAATCTACAAGGAACTCAAACAAATAAGCAAGAAAAAAGAGTTTTATTAAAAAACTGGCAAAGGACATTAATAGATATTTTTCAAAAGAAAGTGTACAAATGGTCAGTAAACATTAAGAAATGCTTAATATCACTAATCATCAGGGAAATGTAAATTAAAACCACAGTGAGATTCCACCTTAACCCAGTCAGAACGGCCATTATTAAAAAGTGAAAAAACAATAGATGTTGATGTGAATATAGTGAAAAAGGAACACTCATTCACTGGTAGTGGGAATGTAAATTGGTAAAAACTCTATGAAAAACAGTATAGAGGTTTCTCAGCGAACTAAAAGTAGATCTACCGTTCAACCCCGCAATCCCATTCCTGGGAATCTGCCCAAAGGAAAAGAAGTCACTATATCAGAAAGACACCTGGACATGTATGCTTACTGCAGCACAATTCACAACTACAAAGATATGGCATCAACCTGAGTAGACAAAGAAAACAATATATATATATATATATATAATGTGTGTGTGTATATATATATATGTGTATGTATGTATATATATGTATACATACACACACATATAAAACACTTTTTTTTAGAGACAGTCTTGCTGTGTCGCCCAGGCTGGAGTACAGTGGCGTGATACCGGCTCACTGCAACCTCCGCCTCCCAGGTTTAAGTGGTTCGTCTCCCTCAGCTTCCCAAGTAGCTGGGACTACAGGCATGCACCAGCATGTCCAGCTAATTTTTGAATTTTTTAGTAAAGATGGGGTTTCACTATATGTTACCCAGGCTGGTCTCCAACTCCTGACCTCAGGCGATCCACCCACCTTGGCCTCCCAAAGTGCTGGGATTATAGGCGTGAACCACCGTGCCTGGCCAAGAACACATTTAAGTACAGGATAGGAAGGCTGATCAATAGGAAGGTGGCCAAATGATTACTAATATTTTCTAAATGAATCAGGAAGTTATCTCATCAGCTAAGAGCACAGAAAAAGGAAATCTCCAGAGTTTAAAGTTGAATAAGAGAGTGTAATGTATATGAAACTGTTATCTGGAAGAAAGAGAAACTGAATATACCAAGAAGGTATACAGAATGAGGAAAAACTGAAAGTCTTTCCCTTAAGATCTGGAGCAAGACAAGGATGCCTACTTTCACCATGTTATTCAACATAGTACTGGAAGTATTCATCATAGCAGTGCTAAAAGCCCACTTGGATCAGCGAATCTAAGTCTAAAGTGAAAATAATCAGCACATTTGGATATTTTTCTGGAATACCTTTAACTGCTTTGGTGCAAGTGCAAAGTAGTCAGGGAATTGGTTTTAACCAGGAAAATATGATGGAGGGAGGCTGGGGCAAAAAAGTGAAGGGTGTGTGGAATGAAATCTAAGCAAGTTAATGAGGGTGGAGAGAGGATGAGGGATGTGAGGTAACATGGAAGAGCAGCAAGGCCAGTGAACTGAAGGTCCCGGTAAAGTTTTAATATTGTGGGAGTTGGGTACTAGCGTTAGTGAACTGGAAAGTGAGGCGGTGATGTTCAGCTTATGGACTCCATTTCAGAGGCAGTATGGTTTTTGATAATGACAAGGTCTAGGATATGACTGAGAGGAACAGAAGAAGAGAGTTGAAAGCAAGATCAAGGAACCAAAGTTAGGCTATTAGAAGATGTGTGACCTATGTTTTGTAATTGAAGTCACTGAGAATGATGACAGGAATAGTGATACACAGAAGGAAAATAAGCCTGGTGTTAAAGCTAAATTAAAAGGGATGAGAAGGTCAGCAAGTACACTAAAAGCATGTACTTCAAAGGACTAGACTTCTGAGGGACAAGGGCTAGCAAATGGACTGAGATCCATTGGCTCAGGGAGGACATCTAACGCACTCCCAGAAGTGGATGTGAAGGTAAAAGCAGGCTGCATTTGAGACACCTCCAGGACAATAGGCTTCTGTTAGAGTAGGAAGATGAAGAAAACATTCCAAAAAAAAAAAGTTTGAAAAAAGGAGATTTTGCTTGTGATGACCCTTCCAGAGGGCACCATGGAAGTGTTTGTAAAGTCAAGAATCACGGCCCACCTTCCTATCCTGTACTTAAATGCGTTCCTGGCCAGGTGTGGTGGCTCATGCCAGTAATCCTGGCACTTTGGGAGGCCAAGATGGGTGGATCACAAGGTCAGGAGATCGAGATCAGCCTGGCCAACATAGTGAAACCTCAGCTCTACTAAAAATACAAAAATTAGCCCAGGTTGGTAGTGGGTGCCTTTAATCCCCGCTACTCTGGAGGCTGAGGCAGAAGAATCGCTTGAACCCGGGAGGCAGAAGTTGTAGTGAGCCGAGATCATACTACTGCACTCCAGCCTGGGTGACAGAGCAAGACTCCATCTCAAAAAAAAAAAAAAAGAATCACAGGAGATTGAGGCAAATGGAGGGATGTACCAAGCTGTATGTGGACAAGAGTGAGGTTGCTGGAGACCTGGGAGGCTTGGGGTTCTGGTGGTGACCAAGGTGAACAGGGTGTGAAGCTTGACAGGTCTAGTCCTGAGAGCCTCTGGGGCAAGGCGTGTCCTGACTTCTTATTAGAGCCTCCATCTTTCTAGGACTGTCCTCTCAGCAGTAAACAGAGCATGAACAATTTTCCTGCCAAAATAAAAGATAATGTCCCTGACCCTGTAGAACATCTGGGATTCTTCTGGATCTTTTGTCTTACATGACCGAAATTTAAATATGTATCTATTACATGGGGAGTCCCGCTTGCAGTAAGTAATCTAGGCTTTGAAAGTAAAATATACCCAGCACTATTTCTTAGATAGCAACCTGTCGGAAAACTCACAACTACCCTCTACTAAATAGTTTCACATCTCCTTTCACAAAGCATGGCAAAGAGCAGTCAGAAAAATGATGTCTTTCTGGCTTTTGTCAACCAGCCTGGTTCATCCTGGCCAACACCCATGTGCTTTTAGCAACTTAAAAAACACTGCTCCAGGAAAACTCTCATGGACACCCAAGCCAGTAGGATCCTTCTTAGGGAATCCACAGCATGCTGGGCTCTTACCCATATCCTAACTACATGGTCGTTCCCTCTTATTTGCTTATGTTCCCTAGCAGGGGTGTGTTATAGACTGAACGTTTGTGTCCTCCCCAAAATTCACAAGTTGAAGCCATAACCACAATGTGATGTTATTTAGAGACTCAGTTTGGGGGAGGTAATTAAGGTTAGATAAGGACATGAGGGCGAAGTCCTTATGATGGGATTAGTGCCCTTATTAGGGCCTTAAGAGACACCAGAGAGCCATGTGAGAACACAGCAGGAAGGCCACCATCTGCCAGCCAGGAAGAAGCCCCTGACCAGAACTTAACTATGCTAGCACCCTGATCTGGGACTTCAGCCTCCAGGACTGAAATAATTAAATTTCTGTTGTTCAGTCACCAGTCTATGGTACTATGTCACGCGACGTAGCAGACTAAGACAGGGTATAAGCTCTTTGAAAGCAAGGACTCTATTTTACTGATTGTTCAATTTCCAGTATGGATTACAGTGTTTGGCACCAAGTAGGTGCTTGATAAACAATTAATGAAGGAAGACATTAATGTAATATAATACCCATGCTTTTGCATTCATAAAATGAAGCTCATGATAGAAGAGAGATTGTCTACAAAATATAAAACCAAAATTATGTGACTCATGAGAAAAAGAAATGTTTTCAGCCCTATCAGAAAAAAAACTCTGAGGTTTATGGTGAAAAGAAGGAAAAGGTTGTTTTACTCCATATTGTCTCCAATCATTTGAAAGAGGCAACCTCACTTCATGATTATTCACTTCACTGTCCTTATATTCCCTAGCAGGATCTGCTATGAACAGACTTTGGGCTAGCTGCCTGGAGAACAAGGCAAAGAGAAATTTTTTAAAATATACTAAATTTAAATAGTTGAAAATTGGGGGAAATACTGCCAAAGCAACAAAAAAAATGTTGCCAGGTAGGAGAATAGAGGGAAACCTACTTAAGTGGGGTGGCCAGAAAAGGCCTCGTTAAGAACATGACATTTCAACTGAGACCTGAGGATGGACGGAGAAAACAAGTATTCCAGGCAGAGGAAAAAAGAACCTGTGCAAAAGTCTTTAGACAGGCTAGAGTTTAAAAAGCCCAGTATAGATGAGGCTGTATAAGTGAGATTAACAAAGTTAGCAAGTCTTGAAGGTGAGGTTCAAAATTGGGACTTTATTGTATATATACAGGACACTTTTGGAGGATCTTAAAGAGGATGGCATCATCATATTCAGTCAGCCAGTTACATATTGAACAGCTGTCAAGTGACAGGTATTATTAGCGGTTGACACATGCATACCCTAGCATTTGGTAAGCAACAATAACCATCATGTGTCACTGTCATGTGTCCAAATTCATCTCCCCCCTAGAGTATATACATGAACATAGGAGTAATATTTTTAAAATACAACTGTAAGTCTATCAAATTTACTTTGACTCTAAATACTTACAATTTAGAAAATTCATCTTCACTGGCTCAATGTACAAATGAATAAATGATAGCAAGGCCAACTGCACCTCTAAATAATAGAGAATATAAATGATTCAAGCATAAAATGCTTAGAGTTCCCTGAATAAATATTTTCCTACAGTCATGTATAAATAATTCAGATTTCTGTCTGACCCACCTGTCCCTGTTCCCAGGGAAACTAAAGTGAATACATGCCTGTGACTCTACTCCCTGTAGAGTCAAAGTGGACGTGGATATAGAGGTGAGAGAGGCTCTCTCCACATTCTCTGTTGTTGGATGACTTTCTTATCCACAATTGTTCCAAAAGCCATAGACAGTAAAGGAAGGAGGAGCCGATGAGGAGGAATTGGATAGGAAGGTTGTCACCGTTCCATGTGTGCAGATAGTTTGGGTGTGTTGTTAAGACTCCAGACCCCAGAGTCTGAAGACCCAGCTTCCATTCCTAACTGCCCTTACTACAGCCTTAGGAAAAGCATGTAAATGCACTGAGACTTGGGTTGCTCCTCTTACATAGTAAGGAAAGAACCAGCAACAGACAAGATAATAATGATTTTTTTTTTTTTTTGAGATGTAGTCTTCCTCTTTTGCCCAGGCTGGAATGAGTGGCACAATCTCTACTCACTGCAACCTCTGCCTCCTGGGTTCAAGCAATTTTCCTGGCTCAGCCTTTTGAGTAGCTGGGATTACAGGTGTGTGCCACCAAGTCCAGCTAATGTTTTTTTTCTTTCTTTTTCTTTTTTTTTTTTTTTAGTAGCGATAGGGTTTCAACATGTTGGCCAGGCTGGTCTCAAACTCCTGACCTCAGGGATCTCCCTGCCTCAGACTCCCAAAGTGCTGGGACTACAGGCATGAGCCACCATGCCTCGCCAATAATGATAATTTTAAATAGTGTTGAAAAAAGATAATTAAAGCACCATGGTGGAGACCAAGACTGGGAATAGTAAGAATTCTGAGTTAACCATTTTGGAGAAGAATAAAACTGGAGGTGCCGGTCACTCCACACTAAAGGAAATATTAAGATTCTACACATCACAAATTGTGAATTTAAATGTGAGAGGGAAATAGTATGCATTCCATAAAATACGCTTGCTCATGTATTCATTTATATATACGAAATTAGACTTGTGGAAGACAAGTGAACTAAGATTCAGAAATCGGGGTAAGGACCTCGCAACCATGAAAGGGAAACGAGGAAATTATGACAAACAAAATGAAGATCAGGATTTACCCTCCCTCTGTCTATATTTACAAAAAGGGAGCTTGAATCCCAGCTGATGTGTTGTCAGTTCTCTGGGTTCTAAGCCAGAGCACTCAGTAGTTCAGGGGTGTGCTTTTAGCTCTGGATCTGTGCTGCCTAGCACAGAGGTTGACACAAGACTAGGAGTTAAGAGAGAAGATAAACAAATTAATTTATTTTTAAATTTACACCTGCAGTAATCCAAGCAATTGCATGGACGTACAACCTGCTTCAGAGAAGCAGCAACAGAGCCAAAGGAATTTGGAGCTTTGTTTATAATACCACATTTAAAAGAAAACAGTTATCAAAGTGTCATTCACTGAAAAACATGTTGCATTCACCTACTTAATAAAAAATAAAAATTAAAAAACTCATGATGTGAATAATAAACTAAAGAAACCAAAACTGAACAATTAGATTTCCAGCTGGCCACTGGTGTATTATCAAATGGAAAAGGCAGCCATTTTAAAAACAAGATTTACCAAGCCTTTGGGAAAGCTTGAAGGCGGCTAAATCTGTCATTGGTATATGCAGCCACCAGATGTCACTATTGGCTTAAGTAAATATGCTCTAGCTCGCTCTAGGCTAATTCACACTGTTGGGAATCTTAGAGACCTTGGAGGGCATCCTACCTAGACAGTTGATGAAACTGAAGCTCCAGTTACTTCCTAGCTATTTGCAGAGACATCAGGACTCAATCTAGAATCTTCAGACTCCCTTTCTATTGCTTTCCTGTTCCATTCATGTTTTTGTTTTTTGGTTTTTGGTGTTGGCGGTGGTGGTGGTGTTTTTTAACTAGATCAGCCCAATAGTGCTCTTTAGGTTGGTAAATGACAACTAGGAAGATGAATTATGTTAAAACAGTTGCCTGTATCACAGGACTTAGATGCGGGTAATTGTGTTTGCTCACCTTTTCCCTGTTTAAAATACTGCACTCTTGGGTGTTGCCAGTTGGAACAGATCTTTTCATAAAGGCAAAGGAAGTAGTGACGAACTTGCCAATCAAAGTCCAATTAAAATGTATTCCTTTTAGGTAGGTGACATTTAAACAGTAGTCCCTGGAAGGCAGCTCACGTTTCTGAAATTTACAAATGACTTTTTCATTGAATGAGTATACCCAAGATTATTCCTTAGTTTCTCTATTTTTCAATAAGCATAAAGAATAAATGTTAATATCCTTTGTTGCTAATCTTTTGGCTTCTCTCTGTAGACTAGTAAGTAGTCTTCCATTTACACAAAGCCATTTTCTCTCCAGCAAGACTCCCTCTGCATTCTCACCCTCACTCAAACATGCCAACAAATGGTTCTTTTTCATTAACATCTCTTCCTTCTTATTCTCACAACTTTTACTACCTTCTCAGGCAGAAAGCATCTAATAGATTTCCATTTCCCAAAAATACTACATACTGTGTCTCAGAAGTTCCTCCACTCCATAAAAACTCTCCATATTGTTTTCCCCCACTGCAAATAAAAATCTCAAAACAAGAAACAGTACATGGCAAAAGCAAGACCTGAGGAAAGACAAAGATCAAGAGAGAAAGGAAAGATGTATGAGGAACAGAAATACAAAAGAAGAAAACATCAGCTCAGTGTGGTGGCTAACACCTGTAATCCCAGCACTTTAGGAGGCTGAGGCAAGAGGATCACTTGAGTGCAGGAGTTTGAGAATGGCCTGGGCAACATAGCAAGACCCCACCCTGACTAAAAAATATTTTCAAATTAAAAAAAATGGTGGCACATGCCTATAGTCCCAGCTACTCGGGAGGCTGAGGCAGAAGGATCACTTGAGCCTGACACATCAAGGCTGCAGTGAGCTACGATGGCACCATTGCATTCCAGCCTGGGCAACAGAGCAAGACCCAGTCCAGAAAAAGAACAGAAAAAGAAAACTTTAAGTAGGAATTTACTTCTGGCTTGTTCTTATTTAATCACATGATTCTAGTACTGTTTTTTACAGACCCATAATTTTTTTTTTCTTTTATTTGGCAAGAGAATTATGCCCAGTGTTCAAACAAATGACAGAATTGTGTAAGTCAAGATGAACAAAAATACGTGGTTAATTTATTTAAGTCTTAGGAATAATAGTTGAAGAGTCTGAATAAAAATTGCTGCTAAAAACAGGACATTAAGGATAATTTAAATATATTTGATGCAGTCATTTATTCCAGTTTCAGGAACATTCAGTAGTTTTTTATCTCTAAGTTGCCATCAATGGACCTCTTAGATATTCAGAATACCAGCATGGTATCATTAACACTTTTCTGATCAATGAGTTGAGTAATATAGAACTCACAAAAATATGTATTGCCATTCTCTTTCAAATGAGCTGCATGGTACCTCCATTAACTATATTGATCTAATTTCATTATTTTCAGTAGAGTGCAGTTTGAAAATATAAAATTGACAAATGGGAGTCAAATGGGGGGGTTAAACAAAAGGTAATAAATTATAAAGCCTCAATAAGGAAGATCCTAGATAATTGCAATAATGTATAAGTAGTATGCATTTCTTTTTTTTTTTTTTTTTTTTTAAGAAAATCTTACTTTTTTTGTTTTTTTGGGGCTGTTTGTTTTTTGAGACAGAGTGTCCCTCTGTCGCCCAGGCTAAAGTGGAGTGGTGTGATCTCGGCTCAATGCAACTTCTGCTTCCCAGGTTCAAGTGATTCTCTTGCCTCAGCTTTCCAAGTAGCTAAGATTACAGGCACCTGCTACCATGCCTGGCTAATTTTTGTATTTTTAGTAAAGACGTGGTTTCCTCACGTTGGCCAGGCTGGTCTTGAACTCCTGACCTCAAGTGAATCTGTCCACCTCTCCCACCCAAAGTTCTGGGATTTCAGGCATGAGCCACGTCGCCTGGCCAAAAATCTTACAGCCACCACGTCCAGCCAAAAATCTTTCATATTTTGTCCATTTTATTTCAGCCAGACTAAATACATTGGCGGTAGATAATTTCATCTCCTTTTCAGAGAGGTAGTTTCAATTCACCTAATTATATAAGTTATTTATCACATGAACTGAAGGAGACTCAAATCAGAGCCCTGGATGAAAATATTAGATCCTACCCTCAGAGATTCTGATTAAATTGGTCTGAATGTGGCAGGAACATCAGATAATTGAAATCTTCCCAGGTGTTTCTAATAGGCAGTCAAGATTGAGAATCACCACACCACACCTCACATCTTACACATATAGATGTTAACACGTTATTGATTTATTATTTTCAGTGTTATTTATAAAGGCGTTTACTTCCAAGTTAGGTTGAACATGTGCTTAGAAAAATCTGCCAAGTTACTGCAAAAGGTGATCAAAAATTAAACATTCTTCAAGGCCAAATGAATAAAGAATAATTAGTACATGCACCTTTATTCATTGTCTCTGAATTAATCAGTGAATTCATTAGTTAACTTCCAAAAGCTGATTCTAAGGAACTTCCAAAGAATGTTATTGGTGTTGCCCCAAAAATTGAACAGAAAATCCAATATCAAATAATTTGGGGATAAATACACATTTATACAGGATCTTTTTAGAATTTATAACATGCTAATAGATTGCAGATTTCCAAAAGGGACAGAATTCCCTATGTGGCATGCGGTAAATATGTGTTGAATGATTGAAGAAACCTTGGGTCTAATGTTTCATAGAAACACACTTTAGGAAATGCAATCCAAGGATATTTCTTTTAAAACAATAATAATTAAGACTTAGAACCAAAATGTTATCCAAAGATTTCACTCTGCAAGCCTAATACACCACTTGGTTTTTAGTATTCTTTTGTATATATCATTATCTTGCCTTCAAATATTTGAATGTTTACTGCCAGAAGCACAGTATAGTGGTTAAGAGTAGAAACTTAAGATTTGTTAGGTTCACATCAGGGATTTTTTCACTTAATCTCTGTGCTTCCATTTCTTCACCTGTAAAATGGGGAAACGGATCACACCTGTCTCATGGTATTGCTGTGCTTGCTAAACTTAAGTCATTGTTATTATTATTGTAACAGAATACTGAATGACATTGAAAAGTGAGATACAAAACTGTCATATAAAAATTTAAAAGGAAATTTCTGGGAACCCACCCCATAAATTCTGAACCATCTGACCCACTACAAGGATATGAAAGGGTTGAGAGAGGAAAGGAGAAGGGATATTTGTGAAGACAGCACTTTGGGGAGAATAATTGCCTTCTTATTGGTTTCTACCATCCAACTCTATTGAGAGGGACTCCCATGGGCCCACTTTGAATTCCTAAGTGGGGCATCCCTGCATTTGGGAGACACTGGCCTTGCATTCTGCCTTCTGCCCAGGAAATCTAGAAGCCAAGGTTGGTAGAATAATTGCTTTTGAGGGTTATTCCCACATGCATTTCCAGGGTTTTTCAGATCAAAGGACCCTAGAGTGTTTCCTGTGGACCAGAGGTGGGCAGCAAATGAGAGAGCTAACATGCGTCTGGCTGGCCCCGTGCAGGTTCTAGAGGACAGCAGCAAGAAGCTAGGGGCAAGGCCAAATTCCCAGGATCCAAAGCAGGAGGAACAAGTGGCCACCTGGACTTGACGCGGTTCTGCAGCCAGCAGCAAGGGGACTGCAGGAGAAGTCGCCAATGTAGGAAGTCACAAAGACTCACAAAAGTGAGTCTCATGAGGGAGAGCATCAGGTTTAAACCAAAAAGCTCAACGAGGACAAACAGAGAAAAGCTAATGAGGGCCCTTTTGGGAACAGACTGCAGGGGAAGCAGGCCCAGTCTGGGCCGAGGGACCTCTGCCGGTTAAATACAGGTCAGAGCCTGGCTAATATCTTGGGCCCACAATCTAATTACTGAATTGAGCCTGTGTCCATGATCTTAATTGACATCAGGATAGTCTACTACGTAAGCATGAACAGAAAAGGCATAGGGTCTCCAGAAATTTTCTTCTAGGGGCACCTAATGATTACTGAATAAATTTTAAAGGAGTAAGAAAGACAAAAATAAAGTTGATTTGATGATATGCTGTGAATCCTGATATGTACACACCAGACAGATATGCTTTTGGCCAGAATGTGTCATGAATTCCCTTGAACTGAGGAATGGTAATACATACTCTCAATTTTACATCCATGCTACTCATAATGTGATCCTTAGGCCAGAAGCATCAATATCATCTGGGAGATTTTTAAATAATGCAGACTCTCAGGCCCCACTCCAGACCTGGTGACTCAGAACCTGCATTTTAACAAGATCCCCTGGGGATTCATATGCATATTTAAGTTAGAGAAGTATTGCCTTATGCCACCCAGCCGCCCATCCGCAAGTCTTTGTGAAATTTTAATACCTTCTAATAGTGACATAACCAGTCCATCGAAGCTATATCTTAAAAGACTCATATAGCAACAAATATTTTATAGTGTTTTGGCATTATAAAGCTCTTCAGTCTCATCTTTGTCATTCTCACAGTTAACTGCTTCACTTTTAATCTGGTGGGTTGTTTCACGTGTTATCTCTCGCACTTAGTGCATGAGAAACTGGTTAGACAAGTGACAGGAAAACCTGTCTCTAACACCTGGTGTTCCAGGCCACCTTCCAATAACAAAGGAAGATTAGAGAGTTTACCGTCTGTTATTGCATAATGTGTGCTCATTACCTTATCTTTGCAATGCACCACAGGGCTTCTAGATTCTATGGGTAATAAATGAGAGACAGCCCAGCAGATTACCATAGCCTCAGGGAAAACTTGCTTGGGTATCCTTATCAGCAGAAATGAAGACAAATTACCTCTTTTGGTTCTTCACTCTCCCTTATATCAACCTCTCTCACTAACTGGAAAGGCCCTGGCTGCAAATCAAGAGGAAAATTATTATCTGAACTTTAGCGGGTGGATTCAAGGATGAACCTATAAATAGCTTTCACTTTGGAGAACCCAGTAAAATGCAACACGGTGCCACAGTGGCTCCCAAGATCCAGGCCAGGTGTGAGAAGCAGAGCTCATGGTATGTGGAGGATGCCAAATCAGTGTTTGTCAAATGAATAAATAAATCATAAATGAACTGGTCTGCAATGCATATCCCCAAGGCCACTTGGTATGCCTCAATCCCTATGTTTCTCCGATGAAAGAGATCTTTATGCAGTTTTCTTTTTCATTCCTTCTCATACTTGAACTTGTAATAGCTATGGGAATTTTATTGTGTTTCAGCAGAAAAATACTAAAATCCAGACATTCCTAAGATCACTAGCTATAGTTAGACGTTTAAATCCAGGTGCCACCACTTGAAGGCTGTGTAACCTTGAGGAGTTACCTCACTTTTGGAGCATTATTTAAAGATTTGATGGTTTAACTTTCTAAAACCCAGAGACGTGGCACAATCCGAAACAAGCCCCAGGCTCTGCTCCTGACTCCTACCTAAGGGTCTCATCACCTTTCTGCCTGATCAACTCTCCTGTCAATCACTCTTTTAATCAGTTCTATTTTCTCTTCATTCTCTACAATTACTGGCTAACCTGTGGTCACTGATGTTCTTAATAGTTTGTCTTTGAAAGTGAACCTTCTTTCCCAGGTTCTTTTTCAGTTGCATTTTCTACAAAGGTGTTTCATCCTATTTAGCTAGGAACAGAGTTTCCCAGTATTTCCATAGGGCATCCAAACTTAAATCTAACATAATGTAAGGCAATATCCTTACTCATGATTCAAGTGATTCCTCCTGCACCTCCAGCATTCTGCTTGGCTCAGAGCAGGTGTTTTGTAAATACTTGTTCAGGGAAGGAGACTAAACTGAACCAGAAATTGATTTAGACTTTCATTTTTAATTTCTTTCCTCTTTCTCCTGATTCTTTTCTCATAATGTATAAGATCTAAAAACTAAACTTTATTTGAAAAGAGCTAATTTTCAGCAAATGAAATAATTTTAACATATCTATCAGTAGTTTTTCATGCATCCAGCTGTTTTTTGAGTGTTAGATGAAATTAATGATCTGATCAAGCTGGTCCATAACTAAATGATACTAAGTCACAGCTTACATTCACTTGTGCCCAGTCTGCCATTTAAAACTAAATTATTGCCAATAAAGGTAGTCAAGTTTTCTGTAGTTTGTTGGGTTTTTTTGGTTTTTTGTTTGTTTTTTTACAAATCTTCATGATTTGTACACATAAACACATAGATAACTTCACTGGGTAGTTTTAGAATTATCAGAACTACTAGTGTTTATTTGATTGTCCTATCTATTATTCTATAAATATACTACATTTAAATTAACTAAGTAAGAATATGGTTGAAATCAGAGTAAGACAGTTTCAACATACTTTTTGTGAGCAGCATTAGATAGCTTTTTTTGCTATTGTAAAGAACCTAACAAATAAACATAACGTAACACAGTGTCCAACCTATGATAGGCACTCAGTAAATGTCTGACTGGATAAATGGACACAGAGAATACAAATAAAACAAATGTAGGATATGTACGTGTATATATTTTTAAAACTATAGGATACCTTTATATTAGGGGAAATAGAACATGTTTTTATATTCAATAATCTCAAATATAATAAAAATAAATATGTTCAATTTGCAGTTCAAAAAATAGAAAAGAAGATGAAAATCATTTAGATCAATGTAAGAATGTTTTCATTCTCCCTATTAATTTGAGCTAACATCAAATACAAAAATCTAAGAACAATTATAGGTTTAATGTGTTAAGGAAGGAAGGAACTGTAATTAAATTTTGCAAACAGTATGAATGGCTCTTTAGAAAAGAATTGATAATAAAAATGTTAGTATAAACTGAAAAAAATCAAAAGCATTGGAAATTTTCAGAAGAAAATGACAAAATTAATTTATAAAGACGGATCATTGCACCACAGTAAGTACCAATAATGCAATAGCAGAGAAACATAGCAGGAAGCCAGGAAGGAACTAGTTTCACAGTAATAGATTTATAGAAAGAGAAAATTTTTTTAAAAAAGAATCATTAGGGAATGTTCTGGAATGATATGGGTTAACAGAAGCTAAAAGTCACATTTATTTTATAGAAAATACACACACCACAGTATGGCCTATGTATAAGAAAGGTTTATTTAGAGTTTACATTTCCTTCTTACTGAATTTCTTAAGGAGCGCTAAACCTAAATTAATTTCAACTTACGATTTTTAAATTGTATTTACAGTAAGTAGTATACAATAGATAAAAGGTCAAAGAAAAAAATACTTGTTTAAAAAATGTATACATCTCCACTAAAGTGCTTCATGTTGTTTCAAGTCTTTTAAAACATCAATAAGATGACATGGCATCAACAAAAACCAGGGAGTGATGATATTATCTTCAAAATAATCCCTTGATTATTTTGATGATTATTCCCTTGATTTGAAGATGATATTATCTTCAAAAAATCCCTTTCTCTTTGGTAAAGGAGAGAAAAAGTAAACATCATAAGGCTTTTACAAGCTCACTAGCACTCTTAAATTTACAAACCTGGGAAGGGGGATCATTTTTTCTAAGGCAAATAATCCAAATGGCCAGATACTTTTAAAGGAAAATTAATTCTTCATAAATGTAATTTGCTATCTTATTTCTGCTGTGAATACCTCTTCTTATTAGTGAGCTGAAATAGTTAATGCCTTCCTCCCTGGCCAATGCCTACTTTTCTGAAACACTTGATCGGTTCTCTACAATGCATACCCAAAATTATCTCGAAAAGAACAATGCTAAACCTTATCATCAGCTACAAGAGTGATCCTAAACACATTGACAATGGAGCTAGACAAATGAGATATAATTTCATGTTTACATTTAACTATTGCTTAAAAAATACTTTGAAGTATAGTCCTTTAAATGTTCAAGGTTAGACTGTTTCTGGTTGAATCACTAACCCAGCATTAAAGTAAAACACATGGTTTCTTTTTAGTTCTGTTTTATTTTTAATAAATTTGAGCCAAACATCTATTCAGATCAGTAACAAATCACAAAGGTTGCAGGAGCTGAGCTGTCCCCAAATTTTTATGGATAGTAAGAATGAGGCTCCATGATTATGTTCTCTCAGTCTTTGACTTTCTCAATCTTCTGGATTACTCAATGAATATTTAATAAATGAATGGGTGACAGAAGGAAAGAAGGAAGAAATAAAGGTATGGAAAGAGGGAAGGAAGAAGGGAGGTAAGGGGGAAGAAAAGAATTTTGTGACTTAAGAGTACTTAAAGCATCTCAAAAATCACTTGGCAAAACAAGCCTACCCAGGTGATGTGAGTTTTCTGGGACACAGCAGGCAGTCCTCCATTTGAAGAAAAAAAAAAATCTACTTGCATCAATTTTTTCTTGCGGCCTAAATTTTCTCATTCATCAAAAAGCCTTTTATACCACCATCAGTGCACGTAGGAATAGTCCAAGTCACAGTAACTGAAAGTCAATTTCACTCCGCAGTGTTTATCAAATGTTGACCCATGACTGGCAACGACCTTATGTCAGAGTTTGCTTGGAACAGAACTGTTTTGCACTTGTTACCCAAGAGTAATTGTCAGCAGCAACTCACTTCACTCTCCTAAGTGTGCTAGTTTTTGGAAATAATTTATATGGTCATTCAACCAATGACTAAATGCATTTGACACTCCTGGTTCTTATTAAAAGCAGAGCTTCCTGGGTCTCACTTTGAAATGAATAAATGAGATTTTTTTAGTGTAGTCTCAGCATAATACATTTTAACAAGCCCTCCTTCCTCCTGCACTAACCTGCTCAGGTTAGGTGGCCATTAGGTTCCCCACAGGGTGCTGGGACCCAGCCAACCCCTTATAGCCTGGAATTGCTGAATTGTTCTCTGATTTCCAGGCCATAGCTTGATAGTCTGTTGTCACCCCAGTTCCATTTTGAGTAAATGACCTTTTAGGCAAACTGGCAACAAAAGTTCTTCAAAAATAAAAATAAAAAAAATAGAAGAATCATTGCATACCCAACCCCTTGATAATTGTTAGGAATACTAAAGTGTGAGAACCACTGCATTATTATACAATAAAGACTATTATATTTAATGGGCAAGAACCTGGAAAGGCCAGTAAATAAAGATAAAAGGTCGGGTGTGGTGGCTCACGCCTGTAATCCCAGAACTTTAGGAGGCCAAGGTGTGCAGATCACTTAAGGCCAGGAGCTCGAGACCAGCCTGACCAACATGGTGAAACCCCATCTCTACTAAAAATACAAAAATTAGCTGGGCCTGTGGGCACTCACCTGTAGTCCCAGCTACTCTGGAAGCTGAGGCACAAGAGTTACTTGAACCCAAGAGGCAGAGGTTGCAATGAGCTGAGATCATGCCACTGCACTCTACCCGGGGTGACAGAGCAAGACTTTGACTCAAAAAAAAAAAAAAAAGAAAAGAGGATACGGATCTGTCATCTTCCCATCTTGTCTGGCCACCGCCTGAGACACAGATGTAGCTTACATTCTTAAGTCCCTATTAAATATTTCTAAGAAAATAAAAGTGAATGAGGTGACATTGTTTAATAATATGCCTAAAGCCACCATATAATTTTGCTTATTTGGCAGGTTTCTCCACGGTGTGTATCCACTGCTGCCAGAACATGTGTCTTTGTCCCAGTGGCAGCAAAGTTGATAAAATGGCAACATATGAGGAAGCTTGTGCAGGAGGACTTCAACCAGCTTCTGCGTGTTTTCGTCCTCTGCTTGCCATTGCTCCAGGTCCGTGTGTCTTCATTTCCTGACCTGGTTTTCACCAGCCTGGCTAACCTAGGCTACCTGTAAAAAAAGCGTTCATTCCATTTGACCCAACAACCCTGTTACTGGGTTTATATCCAAAGGATTATAAATTGTTCTATGATAAGGACACATGCA
>PVKP010017104.1:31603-46920 GCA_004027715.1 Plecturocebus donacophilus
CGGGGGGATGGAGGCAGCAAAGCACATTGCCCTGTATGTACCTGTGCAACAATCCTGCATGTTCTGCACATGTACCCCAGAACCTAAAGTGCAATTAAATATATATATGTGTGTGTGTGTGTGTGTGTGTGTGTGTGTGTGTGTGTGTGTGTGTGTTCATTCCAGATGGCTAGGCTTTTTTCCTGCCACATGCCATCCTCCCTAGTGCCTAATTTTAACTGTAGGAAATGAATGTAATTACTCCAGTAATGCTGTTTTTTCCACCAAAGAATTAAGGGAAAGGGGAGAACCCATGAAGGAAGAGATTAACTCAGATGTCTTCTTTTTGTAGCTTTCTTCTTCACAAATACTTGATAATTTTTAGTTAAAATTGAGGAACCACATCTAGGATCACTGTATCTATAAGTAGTGTTTAATTTACACACTTGTTAATGTTCCACAACTCTGGTGAATTTAGGCAAAGAGGGAAGATTATCAGAAGGATTATACAGCACTTCATAAAATGCAAGTGAGGAATGAGGAACAAAAGCTCAAAGGACAAGAAAGGGGAAAGCTGCAGAGCCTCAGCAGGAGTTTACACATCTCCCCATCTTTCTGTCTCATCATGCCAAGTGTTAACCATCACAATGAAGAACATAGGTGGCAACTCCCGGAGAAGCAGCTATGGCCAGGAAGACAGAATCACAGAGCACAGATGTGATCTGCTGGGGCTAGTCTGTATAGAAACAAATAAACTTTCTGAAAATAGAGCCATGCTTAGCCATAGCCATACAGCTACCCCCAAAACTATCTGCTGTGATCTACCCTGTGGCTGCCCAGAACACACACATGCTTGCTTACTCACATACATATCTTTCTTTACGTATATAAACACCCATAACATGTGATTCAACCAATCATCACACAAGAGCAGCAGGAGACAACCAAAGTCATTTCCAGCAACCGCACTCAGAGGTGAGACATTGTCCTTCAAGTCTATGACCTGTGACTTATGTCCATTCCTTCTCAGTTATCACAATCCCATCTCAGTATTCTACAGCATGAAGCACATGGTGGATTTAATTGCTAGATTACATTATATAGCCCTGGGAGAAAGAAAGAGAAAGAAAATTTGTCTAATTCTCATGTTTAAAGGAAATGTGAGATAAATGGTATATTTAGCAGCAAATAAGGAAATAATGGGGCTGGCTACTGTCCTCCATTCTGCAAGAATGCATCAGACTGCTGCTGACATATAAAATATATACTTTCCCTGCTTGTTCTAAGTTCTCCTGGCTATCAGCTAACACCTCAGCTTGCCAAGCATCTTTGCCCTGACTGTATAAAGAATACAAAATGTCCAGGTGGCAATTTCAGCTCCCAATTCAATAAAACCTACTTTTAAAACAACTCTTGCTTGAAGCAGTCCTCCATTGGGTACTGAATTCCTTACTAAAAGAGTTAAGGGAACAATTTTTTAAAGTTAAACCCAAAATTCTGAAAGTGAGAATAGGTAATTGTAAGAGGTGCCTTTACCCCTAGATTCCTAGGTTGTGTTCTGGCTCTGAAAGTAATAACCAATGTATTGGTCAATGTTTCTGCTCATGTTCTATATCCTACAGTGTAGCATTCCATATCACAGCTGCTATTTTCCAGACGGTACTAGAGCTAAGTTTTCAACAGGTCATTCCAATAACTTCATCAGGATGGCTGAGTATTTATACAGTAAGGCCAGTGAGTTATTAACCTGTTGCCTTACTTATCTTGTCAAGTAGTGAGTTCACTGGTCAGAGGCCATAAATAGAATCCTGCTGATGTGTTAGTGGCATGTAAGCAGGGAAAGCAAATCCAAGTTCAGAAAGACTATTCCAGTGATGATAAGTTGCTGCCCCTCCATGATAAAGAAGTATTCCTAACTTAAAATAACTTACCCACTACCAAGCAGTAGACCAAGTTCCCTAGAAGTGCAGTACCAGTCACTGCTACTAACAATATATAGATGAGTCTGGTGAAAGAAAATTTATGCTGTTAGGCCCAAGCATTACCTCCATTCTGGCCATAGTAGCTGTTATATCCATGAACCAAGAGACTGGCTGGGGACAAAGGATGACTGGCTCCCATAGAAGAAATCACTTTGTTCTCCTGGATATTAGCAAACTAATATGATTTTGTTGTCACTATTGAAATCGCATCTTGAATTGTAGTTCCCATAATTCCCATGCGCATGGGAGGGACCTGGTGGGAGGTAATTGAATCATAGGGGTGTTTTTCCCCATGCTATTCTCATGATAGTAAGTTCTCACAAGATCTGATGGTTTTATAAGGAGCTTCCCCCTACACTGGGCTTTCATCCTTCTCCTTCCTGCCATCATGTGAAGAAGGATGTGCTTGCTTCCCCTTTAGACGTGATTGTAAGTTTCCTGAGGCCTCCCAGCCATGTAGAACTGTGAGTCAATTAAACCCCTTTCCTTTACAAATTACCGAGTCCTGCGCAGTTCTTTATAGCAGTGTGAGAATAGACTAATACACAACTCTTCTAAAATAATGGCTTCTCAGTGAGGACTCACATGAGTCCAGATATTTTCACACTTTGGGCCCATTTTCAATGATGCATCAACTTTCCCTAAAACCTACTCGTAATCAGTTCTCCAGTCTTGATCCTTCTAAGTCTCTGACCATCTCATCAGACCAGGACCAAAAATGACTCATTATGTACTCATTAGCTTTAAGCATCTCTAAAATGCTGCCCTGTCCCAAGCCCCTGCCCCAGTATACCCACCATTGCCCAAGTCACTCTGATCCCTCCCTCAGAGACATCTCTGACTTCCCACAATTCAGGAACCAAAGGGTTAACATCTGGCAAAACTAGTCTTCAAGACTAGTTTAAGTGCTAGATTAGTCTTACTTGTTAAATATTGTGAATATCATCTTGTTAAATAGTCTTACTTGTTAAATATCTTGAATATCACCTCTGAGCAAATCATTATCTCAGGAATTGGTGTAGATCCTGACCTCAGATAAAGTAGACAATATTTCCTTCCAGGTCAAGGAGATAATAAAATTTATGCTCAAAATCAACTATTGTGAGCATTTTTCTTCTGCATTATACTTCGCAGCCACACTGAAGAACAACAACACTTCCTCTCATCCTGACTGGGCTAGCATATTGTGCAAAGCCATCTGTACACCAGGTTCAAGTTAGTTCCCTCAGTGAAGAACTCTTTCATTGAGCCACTAGTCACTGGAAATGCTCCATGAAGCATAGGAAGAAAGAGTAATGTAGTATGAATACAACTGCCTGCTTGTACCATTTGCCTGTGTTTTTAGGCTTCTCCACAGGCTCAGCCTCATAGGTTTTTCTTCCTTTTCAGTTCACTCAATGTGGACTACTGTTGAGAATGCTTGACTTTATGGCCAAGTACCTGAGACAATGCTCATTCCACACCAGGCATCAAAGTACTGAGATCACCTTATACCAGAGAGTTGGGTCATTCCATCTCTATCAGAGCCAAGGAACAAACCAGAAGTCATGTTTCGAAATAAAGGGCCATCTGCTAAAGGGGTCTTTGCATTTCCCCAAACACGAAAGTTCTCAGCTATGATGGTTCTTGTAGGCACTTGTCATGGATGCTGTATAGCTCTCCGGTGGGCTGCAGACCATTTCAGCAGCACCAAATCCATTTGCTCACAAGGGCTAAGGGGCAGATCTGCTTGCCTTCCAGCCTGGGCCAGCTGGACACCTCCTTCTCACTTTGGGCCTCACTCAAAACAGGCAGCTCTTGGCAGGGCAAGGTCGCCCAAAAAAAAATCAGAGTATGACACCCAAAATCGGCACTACTGCTTTTAGAAGTAGAAAACCTAAAGAAGCCCCTGACACTATGCCTGGTAAATTTTTTAATATTTGTGAATGAATAATTCATTACCTCATATTAATTACAAACTGTCCACCTTCAAAGTGCTAATATTTCAAAATCCTGCAACATTATATTAATCATATTTGGTGATTATTTTTCTCTTGCTTCATTTTATTCATTTATTCCTGATTTAAAATTATCTTGTTAGAAAAAGAACTGGAAGTGCCTTGTTATGTCATGTTATTGCTTCTTCCTCACAAGGTGTTAACAAGAAGTTACAGAGTAAGACAACATCTTAAGAAGTTCAAGAAGTAAGTTAGTCACTTAGCTACGTTTCATTTTTATGTTGAGTCCATGTGCAGAAATCTGCCTGTTTAGAAAACTATTTGAGGACCATTCCAAAAACATTACAATCTTTAGTCCTGCTATAAGACAAGTAAAATAAATGTTGCCCTGCCTAAGTAGGAAATCATCCTTTGCGATGTTCTTTCTTTGGAAGTCATCATGGCAAAACTTTTAAAATGTAAATATTTGTCAGGCATTTGAAAATAAATCATTTTTTTGTCCATTCTCTTTAACAAAAATCAGAAGTGAGTTAACACCTAAATTTGTATGAACCATGTTTTTAATAGTTTTAACACAAGTTGATTTTGAGTGCACCCAAGAAGTACTTCATCTACTTCTGCAAGTATTTAATTTATCATCTACAATGTGCACTAAGACTCAGACAACACACCATCAAGCAGTTTATAGCCCAGTGGGGGATATTAATAAGTAAACATAAAATTACAGTATAGTTTGACAAGTTGTAAGACATGACTAACCAAAGAGTGCTATGGTGTTAGGGGTTAGGGAAGACTTTCTAAAGGAAATGATGTCTAAGCTGACACCTAAAGAGAAAAGTAGAAGCCACCTAGACCAAGATGCTAGTAAATAAAGGGAAGAGAGTATATATAGGACAGAGCAAGTTATGTGCAAAGACCCAGAAACCAGAGAGCCTAGCATGTCTGGGTACCAGAGGCAAGTCAGGCTGGCTCTTAGAATTGGGGTGGTGGTGGTGGTGGTGTAAGGATAGACAGGGTAATTGAAATATATGAGTGTGGCAGACACAGTTCCTTGCCTACACTACAGCCTCTCTTTCCTTTCTCTGCTAACAGAACCTCAAGAAAATTAGCAGGGATACCTTGACTTAGGGACAACTAGAAAATGAATCAAGGTAATTTTCACTTCACAACCATGAGTCTAGAGTTGGGCATGTGAGCCATTTCTAGCCAATGAGATCTAAGGAGAAGTCCACTGGGGCTTCCTTCCAGGCTGAAAACAGAACCTTGCAAGGAAAAAGCTGTTGCACTCTTCTTCCCTGTCTGCAATGCTCACCTAGGTCTTAAAGACTATTTGGAACTCCTATAACCATCTTGTGATCAAGGAAAAGACCCAAAGAATTGCAAAGAGCTAAGTCTCTATCATTTAGTTGAGTTGATAAACCAATCCTGAAACTGTCCTTGTCAATTCTTCTTGGTATGTGAGAAAGCAGGATGCCTTTATTATTTAAGTCTCTTGTTATGTACTTGATTACTTTCAGCTAAGCACCATTCCTAAGGGTTCTATAAAGACTGAATTGATAAGCCAGGTCCATATAATAAAGGATCTTACAAGCTATATTCTAAGCAACACCTTTTTATTTGCAGTGGCAGAAATCTATCTCTATCTGGCTTAGATGAAAGGGGCTCTTTATAAAACTGTACTGTGGTGTCTCATGTGATCCAAGGAAGGGTTGGAAAACCAACTTCTGGAAGGACAGAATCACATAATGAGAGCTTCTAATACCACCTGCAGAATATTCCCTACCTCTAGGCCAGGCGTGGTGGCCTATAATCCCAGTACTTTGGAGACCCGAGATGGGTAGATCCCTGAGCTCAGGAGTTCGAGACCAGCCTGTCCAACATGGTGAAACTCCATCTCTACTAAAAATATAAAAAATTAGCCAGGTGTGGTGGCAGATGCCTGTAATCCCAGCTACTCAGGAGGCTGAGGTAGGAGAATCGCTTGAACCCAGGAGGCAGAGGTTGCAGTGAACTGAGATTGCACCACTGCACCACAGCCTGGGCAACAAGAGTGAAATTCCATCTCAAAAAAAAAAAAAAAAAAAAAGAATATTCCCCACCTCTAATCTCTGATTTTCCCCATGGGTTTGTTTCATCTTTTCTCTGTACTGACCAGGTTCCTGCACATGGTGAAAAACATGGCCACTGATAGCTCCGGAGTTTTTCCTTTTTTAGCTTCTCCTCCCCAGGAAGGACTGGCACGTGCTACCTCTAATATTAAATTTTAAAATCCCATTTTATTTCCATTCAATAAAGAAAGAAGACCTAGGTGGCCAGAGCAATAGATAACCACCTCACAAGGAACCACTAGAAAGTTTTAAGCCAAACAAAGTTTTTATTCAGTACAATTAAATGTGTACTTTAGAAAGATGTGCCCTAGGTTTAGGCTAGTGAATGGATTAGGAGGGTCATTCCAGGAGGAAGGGCAGTTGCCATAATTTAAGTGGGAAATTATAGCGCCTACACAAAGGTGGAGATGGCTCAGATAAGATTAAAGCTCTTATTTAAACAGTGCTAATCTAGCCATCTGTAGTTAGTCCTCCTTTCAAAATCACAATAAGGAATACAACTTGTTTATGGTGGTGTGCGGGGCAGTGGACAGAGAACTGCATTGATAATTACAGTTTTAGGTAAAGGCTTTAGAAAGAGATTAATCAAGTTGCCAGCTTCTATCATAACCTACTCTTTTTTTTTGTTTTAAAGTCTAGTCTTAAGATTCTGTAGGTTTCAAGTAATGCTGAGGCAATACTTATTAGATACTGATTTAACATAAAAATTGATCAATAACTTGCAAGTTTGTTTAGCACATAAAATATCTAATATGAAAATCCAGTGATCCAAGCTTATCATGTGCTCCAACCCATCTAACAAATTTTAGTAGAAAATCATTTGCTGCATGTTTTGCAAAAGGAACACAGTTTATCTGAAATCAAAGGCAGATGACAACTCAGGTTGTATATATTAAGATGCTAGTAAATGAAAGTAAACTGCTCAAAACAAAAGCATAGTCATGAAACTAAAGAAGATCAAATACAATTGTACATAATAGTAAAAATAATCCAAGAGAATTATCAAACGTGCTATTCTTGCAACTTAAAGATGAACGGGTGATCTCCTTGTTATTGATAGGATTTCAGAAAAATATTTTTTCTTTCTGAGGTCTAAATCTGTTTTAGATGGTTGTTTCTTCAAGAGTGGACCACAACCCAACAGGGAGAAAAGACAGTAGATGAAAGCAGGTCAGGTAGAGGAAAGAAAGGATAACAGAGGAGGAGGAAGAGGAGGTTTACCTCAGTGTAAACCAGTAAATAGTTACTGCATGTCCCAGGTGCCATGCTAAGATTGGCAACATAAGTTGCCGGGTTTTACTGCTGCAAACTTACCAGCCAATGCTTGGTAACTCTCCTTGGGGTTACTGAGCCACACATGGCCCGAATAAGAGCACACTTACGTACCACTATTTACACAAAGATGAAGCACAGGAAGAAGGGAACACAGTCTCTTGTAGATCTGCATCTGGACCCTGTGAGCCGTCCCTCTTTATTCGCTACCTTACCAAGGCTGCTGCAGCCTCTCAGCACCAGAGTCAATGGCTCTCAAAATACAGTGTGTATCAGAATAACCTGGGGAGATGGCTTACAATGTGCAATTATTGGCCTCACTCCAAGGATTGATCCATTAGTTCAAGATGGAGTGCACATTTTTAATGAGCCTCTCAGGTCTACTCACCCACGCTGAATTTTAAGAACCACTGCCCTAAAGAGAGAGCTTCAAGCCCATGAGGGAATCACATATTCTCTGACTTTTTAAAAAGGCAAATAGTGGTCATAACCATTGGGGAGGTTAAGATACATTTTAAATTAAAATTGTAGGATTAAAGATTAAATGGTAGTAGTAATAGAAAATGGAACCTATATGAATTTAAAGAACTATTTTTTAAAACTGTTTTTTAAAAAACTATTCTAAAATTGTTTTTGCTTTACATGATGAAGAGATTATTTTTGACATTAAAAAGTAGAACGTTTGTGACTAAATCTGGTAGACACAGCAGAAGGCCTAACTAGAAATATCAAGCGCATCATGGTTAACAACAGGGCATCAGAATCACGTGCTGATCTTTATAAACTTTAGATGCTACAGTCCCACTTCCAGACCTATTGAATCAAAATATCTGGGAATAAAACCCAGTCAAGAAGAACTTTGATACCTAGTGAGGCTGAGAACTTCCACTTTAAACCAGGACAAAGACACTACTGCCACCTGATGGGAACGTACCTAAATTGTAAGGACAGCTTTTGGAATGTTCATTTCCTTTACAAGCTGAATCTAAGCAATTGTTGAACTGGCAATCACAATTATAAACACTAAAAATGTAAATATCCAGAAAAATGTAAAAATCCTTAACTGCACATTTGTTAATTTTTGTTGAAAATATTGTGGGCTGGGTGCAGTGGTTTATGTCTAGGCAGGAGAATGGCTTGAGGCCAGGAGTTTGAGACCAGCCTGGGCAATATAGTGAGGCCCTATCTCTATTAAAAAAAAATTTAAAAATTAGCCAGGCATGTGGGCATGGATCTGTAGTCCTACCTGCTCAGGAGGCTGAGGTGGATCACTTGGGCCCAGGAGTTCAAGGCTACAGTGAGCTATGATCATGCTACTGCATTCCAGCCTGGGCGAGAGCAGGACCCTGTCTTTAAAAGAAATAGAAAAAAATAAAAATAAAATATTTTGAAGACTAAGATAGAGTGTGTTAGGTTTATATGGAGTTTTATCATGTATAAAGTATATTCATGTGCATTAATTAGATTAACTCTTCATTACATTTTAGAAGGAGATTTGGTAGCAACATTTTATATATGAAAAAATTGGCTTAGAGAGGGTAAATGATTATCACAGCTGTTCCCAAACTTGTCTGCATGTTGGAACCACCAAGGGAGCTTCAAAAAGTACTGATGCCTGTGTGGCAGCCCTAAAGACTGAGATTTAGTTGGTCTGGGGTATGGCCTAAGTTTTGGAATTTTTAAAAGGTACTCTTGACTCTAATGTGCAGAGAGTTTGGGAAAAACTAGACTAGCCCCTAATCACCTAGAAGGTAGTGAATGTAAATGGAGTTCAGGTGTTTTGACATCAAATTAATACTCATAGAATTATATTTGACATAAAACGCAAATATAATAATTATCCTCAACTAATACCCATCGAGTTTTACTATAGAGAAGGGTTTTCAGATTCTTTTGGCCATAAGAATCAGCTGAGTTGTTTGTTAAAAATGTAGAATCTCAGGTCCCTCTACAAAAGTTTTCTATTTGGAATTGCATATTCCAAATAGAAATGGGTGCTAAAAATGGTGTACACATAGATATAGTGGAATGATAGACAATGAACACTGGGAAGGGTGAGAAGGTGGAAAAGGGACAGATGATGAGAAATTAGTTAATGGGCATGTTATTCAGGTGATGGATACCCTAAAAAGACCGACTTCACAATCCATGAATGTAACAAAATAGCACATGTACCCCATAAATTGTATCAAAAATTTTTCTTATTTGGAAAGAGCTGGTGAATGTACATATTTCACAAGTGTTTACCTGATTTGGGGGATAAATAAGTTTGGAAAAACTATAATAGATAATATCACACCATGTCAGTATTGTAAAATAATAGTATTGAGTACGAAAGTTTGGTTTGAAAAGTGGCTAAGAATTAATGGAGAGACTTTGTCAAAACACAGCCAAGAGAATTAACACCCGACCCTTAGAGGGTCTAGTGGTATACAAAGTATTCACTCATCCATTAATTCAACACACTTTTATTAAACATCTAACATTGTACATTCAAAGCACTATGGTGGATGTGTAAGGGACACACAAGCTGGGCAAAGTCTTTGCCTTCAAAGACCTAATTGCCTAAGTATATCTCTTGTGGGAAAATGCATAATGTTTGAACTGGGTCTGGGTTATAGGACCAGTAGCTCTTGTTTTTCTAACTGAGAAAGATTTTATTTAAGCTTGCTTCCGCAAACATTTATTTGGAGCTCTAATAACTGTCTGGGACATAGAGATAAAAGTGTAGTAGTAATGGTGGTAGTACAAAAGGGAGAGCCAGGAGTTTCTGGGGTACTCTAACCTTGGGTTGAAAGTCACTGAAAGTTTGGCCTTGGCAATTGGAGACAGTGATTGTTCTTGGTAAATGTGTCTAGGAAAAAGAGGAGGCTGAATGTCGTGGATGGTGACCAGGAGAGGACAAGCAGAAATCAGTACTGGAAGGCGAGTAAAGCAAAGTAGGATGGATAAAGGCTTTGAATGCTTAGATTAGGTATCAGATTTGATGTAACCTTTGGAAAATTCTGTGGTTGGGACTGAAGCCAATCAAAATATTATGTAATTGGCTTCATACTTAAAGAGTAATTCAAAGCCCTGAGGTGTCTTCTATTACTTGCCACATCATCTTCCATCCCACCACAACCCACACATACATTCAATTCTTAGCATAAAGTAGTTACAAAAAGTATGTAAATTACTTATTTTGTGATTACCTAAGCTGGTTTTGTATAGGTTAAAGTACACAATCCTAGGTGGAAAGCCGTTTTTAAATTCCAGGTAAGAAACAGGGTTCGAAAGTCAATTGAAATAAGAACAAGAAAAATGGATGCAACAGCTGAGAGACACTATAAAGGAAACTGTAATTTCCTGTAGCGAAGCATAGACTTGTAATGATGCAGAATTTAGCAAACAATTGAGCACATAAGGTAAACTACTAGGAAGGAATTAAAAATAACATTGAGGTTTTTAGGCTTGTCAAGATAAGGAGAAAGAGCTCTGAGAGAAAAAACACTTTCAGTCACATCAAGTTTCAGATAATAAATGCTTATTGGATGAATGATAAGCCATCTTACTATTCTGGGAATAAAACAGAAAACCTTAGTTATATAGACATTTAAAAAAATCAGTTCATGCTCCTCCCTTCTCATCCAAATCTGTACAACCTTAGACCATCAAAGGGGTGATGAGATTCCCAGTGCCACATCTAGCCTTTTCAAATTCCAGTGTCTTGCTGCAGGTAACCCATACCAGCTCAAGGAATAAAGTCACTTGAAATATGAGAAAAATAAGAAAAAGCTAGTGTAAGGGTCTCTTCATCGGAGAGTGTCCAAGATTTACCTAAGCAAGTCACATTTGTCCTGGCAGTGGCAGCAAGAGGGGAGGAAGTCCTGGACTTTCAGCACTAGAAGATTTTCAGCACTAGACTAATATTAAAGGCTGATCCTGTCATTAGAAGAATTGAATATTACACAGTAAGGAATTTCAGATGTCATCTAAACTAGTATTTTCCAACATTTTCAAATGTGAGAATCTCTTTTATTTTCTTCCAGTGTCAAAATTTAAGTTGTTATTTTTGTCAATTACGAAATACTATATATGCACTTTAAAAATTCAAACACCACCAAAGAGTATAAGTGAAAATACAATTTCCCCCACCTCCAGTGTCAGTCAAAAAAAATCACTCTGCAGAGACAGCTTCAGTTAACATTTTAATGAATATCATCATAAGATTTTAATGTAACATAGAAAATATTTACATAAACAAAATCATATTTCACAGGGTGTTACATAAGCTGCCTTTTCACTTGATAAAAAAAATCTTGACCTCATTTTTTTCAACAACTGTCAATGTTCCAACATGTAAATGTACCATAATTTTGTTAACTAATCCTTCCTTTAAATGAAATTTTTTTTTTTTTTTTTTTTGAGAAGGAGTTTCATTCTTGTTGCCCAGGCTGGAGGGCAATGGCGTAATCTCAGCTCACTGCAATCTCTGTCCCACAGGTTCAAGCGATTCCCCGGCCTCAGCCTCCCGAGTAGCTGGGATTACAGGCACCAGCCACCATGCCCGGCTAATTTTTTGTATGTTTAGTAGAGATGGTTTTTCACCATGTTGGCCAGGCTGGTCTTGAACTCCAGACCTCAGGTGATTCCAACCACCTCAGCTTCCCAAAGTGTTGGGATAAGAGGCATGAGCCACTGTGCTCAGCCGAGATGGACAAATTTTTTAATGGTATAAACAGTGTCATTGTGTTTGTCATATTCAGACATTCACTGCTATAAAATTCTATATTATTCAGCAAGAAAAAATTCTAAGTGGACCTGCTGGGTCAAAAGATATATACCACTAACATTTTGTAATATTGCCAATTTGCTTTCCATAAAGGTTTATAAAATTTTTGTTTCTTTCCTCAGTGTATGAGAGTATGGCAATGCTCATCTCCCATATTCTCATCAACCCTGAGCATTACATTTTTCATCTTTGCCAAGAAGATAGGTGAAACTGTTTTTGTTTAAACATTTTTTAGTTAAAAAAAATGTGGGTTTTAAAATGTTTTAGCATTGCAATTTCTCCTTGAATTGCCTGTTCCCAGAGTTTACTCACTTTTCAGTTGGAGCACTCTTGAGAATCTTTTTTTTTTTTTCCTTTTTGAGACAAGGTCTTGCTCTGTCACTCAAGCTAGAGTGCAGTGGCACAATCATAGCTCACTGCAACCTTGAACTCTTGGGCTCAAGAGAGCCTCCCATCTCAGCCTCCTGAGCAGCTAGGACTACAGCCATTAGCCACCACACCTGGCTATTTATTATTATTATTATTTTTAGTAGACATGAGGTATCACCATGTTGCCTCAAGTCATCCTCCCACCTCGGCCTCCCAAAGTGCTGGGATTACAGGCATGAACCACTGCACCCAGCCTGATGACCCTTTTCAATATCATGGAATTCTGAGACCCTTCTCCAAAAAATAGTAGAAATGCATATAATATATATCAAATTTATATCAAATGCATATAAATATATTCAATGCATATAATATGGACCAAGAAGCACGTAATGAAAATTCAGTGATGGAGGGAACCTCTACTTCTGATCAAAATGGAATAACAGTAACCAGATTTTAACAGACCAAATGCTACTCAAAATATTGGATATTAGGCAAAGAAGAATGGTAATCCCTTAGAGACAAATGAGGTAAACTCTACACTTTCTCTAACTTAGCACCTGGAAAAAGTTTCCAGGCCATCCTGGAAAAAGAGGAAATCCAGAAAGAGCCTGGCAGTCTCCGTGAGCTGAAGGGATGGAGCTCGGAGTATAGCCAAGATGGACTGGGTTTGCAAGGCAAGGTACCAGAAAGGAGAGTAGTACAGAGAGAAAATTCCAGAGATCTGCAGTTTCCCCCTCCAGTATTCAGTTGAGTATTCATCCGCCCATGCACGTGAGGAAAGTATTGGAGACCAGGGAAAGAACCACCAGAAAGGATGTAAAGAACAGAGCCCCCAGTCTCACAAAAATCTGAGAATAGTGCCTGTTTTCAACAGGAAGTGGGGGAATTCCTCATATATCAGGGGGCATCAGTCTGTTAGAATATAAAGAATGGTATTGTCTCAGTACTAGAGAAATATAACTTCTGACTAAACATAGCTCTTGTCTCACCTAAAAAGAGCTTGAAAGCAAAACGAAAAAGGTTCAATCTGTTTTCAAGTAACCTAACTACATGCAGAACAAAGCTCAAAAATATTTTAGAAATACAAAAGTATGTAAGTATGTACTATGCAATAACATAAAATTTACCAAATCTGGAATCCCATCAAAAATTATAGGAAATGGAAAGAAGCAGAAAAATACAACCATAATGAGAGTAAAATCAATCAATTGAAACTGGCTCAGAAATGATGAATTATAAAATAAGTAGACACAGATTTTAAAAGTTATTATGATTCAAGAAACAAGAGGAAAGACTGAACTTGTTAAGTAAAGACATGGAAAATATTTAAGAGACCAAATTGAATGTCTAGAAATAAAAACTATAATTGATAAGATTTTTAAAAATTCACTGGATAAAATTAATAGCAGGATGGACTTTCCTAAAGAAAGGGTCAGTAATACTGAAGACATAGCAATAAACACTGTGAAAAATGAAACACAATATAAAAGACTGAAAAGAACAGAACATCAGTGAACTATAGGACAATTTCAGACAGTTAAATATATGTGTAGCTGGTCTCCAAAGGAGAGGAGAGAGAAGAAGGAGCCAAAAAACATTCTTGAAGACATAAAAACTGAAGAATTTTTAGATTAATAGTCTTTTTGCTGGGCATGGTGGCTCACGCCTGTAATCCCAGCACTTTGGTCGGACAAGGCGGGCAGATCATGAGGTCAAGAGATTGAGACCACACGGGCCAAAATGATGAAACCCTGTCCCTAACAAAAATACAAAAATTAGCTGGGCATGGTGGTGCGTGCCTGTAATCCCAGCTACTTGGGAGGCTGAGGCAGAAGAATTGCTTGAACCAGGGAGTCGGAGGTTGTGGTGAGCTGATACCACACCACTGCCCTCCAGCCTGGCAACAGAGGTATTTTCCATCTCGAAAAAAAAAAAGTCTTTTTAGAGCAGTTTTAGTTTTTAGTTTTACAAACAAATTAAGGAAAAATTACAGAGAATTCCAATAACCCTTACACACACACTCATATTTTTGGCAATTACAAATAAAACTGCTACTAACATTCCTGTGCAAGTTTTTGTGTGGACAAATTTTCAACTCATTTGAGTGCAACTGCTAGCTCATATGGCAAGAGCATGTTTAATTTTATAAGAGACTGTGAGACTGTTTTCCAAAGTGGCTATACCACTTTACATTCCCACCAACAATGGAGAGTTCCTTCATCAGCATTTGGTGTTGTCGGTGTTTTGAATGTAGGGCATTTTAATAGGTGTGTAGTGGTATTTCATTCTTTTAATTTGCAATTCCCTAACCATATATGATGCTGTGCATTTTATATATTTGCCATCTGTACATCATATTTGGTGAGGCATCTGTTCAGAACTTTTGTCTTTTTTTTTTTTTTTTTTTTTTTTGAGAAAGGATCTCACTCCGTCGCCCAGGCTTGAGTGCAGTGTTGTGATCCCAGCTCACTATGGCCTTGACCTCTTCAGGCCCAGGAGATCCTCCCACCTCAGCCTCCCAAGTAGCTGAAACTACAGGCATGCCACCACTACTTCTGGCTTTTTTGTTGTTGTTATTGGAGAGACAGCGTTTTGCCATGTTGCCAGGCTGGTCTTGAACTCCTGGGCTCAAGCTATCTGCCCTCCTCAGCCTCCCAAAGTGCTAGGATTATAAGCATGAACCACCACATGCAGCCCATTGGTCCATTTTTTAATTGGATTATGATCTTTCTTATTGCTGAATTTTAAGAGCTGTCTACTTTGAATAATAGTCCTTTATCAGATATATTTTTGAAAATATTACCTCCTAGTATATCATCTTCTCATTCTCTTGATGGTGCCTTTGGCAGAACAGAAGTTTTTAATTTTAATAAAGTCAAACTTACTCATTTTT
>PVKP010017105.1:0-46804 GCA_004027715.1 Plecturocebus donacophilus
GATCTGTGTGATTTCCCCTGCGGGGACACACTGCGCAGGCTGAAACAGTGGCGCTGAGATTCGTAGCGCTTTTTTGCCTGGGAACCTCCTGGGCTGGCTCCCTGATTCAGTCCCCTTTTTAATCCGCCTTCCCGTAGCTCCACTTGCCAGTTCAAAGGGCGCACAGACCAGTGGATTTTGTGCGGAGAACCGCCGCGCCGGGGCGCCGGCAAAGCAGCCACGCCGGCCGAAACAGCCGAGCCGGCCAAACAGCCGCGCTGGCGACCCGTGTGGCTGCTCTGCCTGGGGATCTCCTGGTCTGGGGGTAATAAAAATCCGTCTGGAAATGCGGCGTCCACTCACCCTCTGCACCCTCACTGGGAGCTGCAGTCCTGAGCTGCTCCTATGTGGCCATCTTGGATCCACTCCTCTAACACAACTTTCTGTGATGATGGAAACATTCAATATCTCTGCTGTCCAACATGGCAGCTGCTTGCCACATGAGGATACTGAGCATTTGAAATGTACCTAGTGAGAATGAGGAACTGAATTTTTAACTTTAATCAATTTAAATTTAAATAGCCACATATCATTAGTGATTATCTGACCAGACAGTACAGTCTTAGGTGGCTTCACATATTAGTTTTCTTGGACCTATTTCAGACCCCAGAAGCCCTCAGGATAATACCCATTATAGTCCTTCAACAGGTATTCACTGCCCTTCTCCTAGGTGCTGGGCAATGTTTAGATGTCTCAAAACAATGGTGAATAAGAGTACTATGGACACTTCCTGACTTGTGGCATTTTGCAGCTAGATTGATTTCCGAAGACCTCACAAAATCTTGAAGTGGCTCACCAGACTGCTCTTAGGAAAAGGTGGGTGAGGAGATATGGTAATGCTACACTAAGCATGAAAGCACTGCTTTTTCATTTCTTCATATTTACTGTTAGAGAAGTTGGGGGAAAGTTTAAAAAGAGCTATCTGAATGGTTATTATTCACTCTCTTACAAGTAAAGTAACATATCCCAGATATGGGAAATTATCTGTAAGTAATTACCTCTTGCATAATCTTAAACTTACTTAAAAAGAAAAGTCAGAGGAATCTGCATTCTTAAGCTAAGAAAAGTAAATGGTATTCAATTACAGCTACAGCCATACAAAAAGTACAAGTGAGTTTCCAGCTGCAAACAGTGGGCAAGGGAACACTTATACCAATTAGTTGTGAAATGATCAGGTTTTCTAGAAGGCACTTCTTATATAAGTAAGGCTGATTGCATTCTTTATTCCAACTCAACTCTTATGTAAGATTTTCTTAGTGGCTTTAATAGGATTTGATGAGCAAATCCTATTAAAAGTATTTTTATTCACATTACTAATCTAATATCAACAATGTAAAGAAACACACAAAAGTGGTTTAATGATCTGATTTCCAATATTGCTCCCAATGTCCTACTGTTGTCGATTCTCTCCTATCTTAATCACCTCTTTCTACCTTATTGGGATCTGGAGTGATACAAAAGACACAAAACATGGTACTCGGAACTGGTTTACACTCTCATTTGAACCTGAATCCAGATTTGCCTAAACTACAATTACAGGACACAGCATGTTAGGATACAGAGTTTTTAAGCTAATTCTCCCCATTGTATTAATATTATCACCTGAGGTGAAAAATCTACCAAATAAAACAACCTGATTTTGCCCAGCATCCCAATGGGATCGCGTTCAGCATCCCAATGGGAATGACACCAGTCAGCCAATCTTCCGAGCTTCACAATGCCACTTCTGGTTACCCTGGCCAAAGTCAGACTATTGATTTTTAGGGCTAACACACACACACACACACACACACACACACACACACACACACACACACACACACACACATTACTTTTGCCTCTGGATTGAGTAGAAAATTTACTACAATGTCAGAAAACAAAATGAGACTTCAAAACTTACTTCCAAAAATACCAATTGCATTTAGAGACCATTATCTTCTTTTAAAAAAGGTCAAATCTCAAATGTTCAGCTGGTTCTAGGCTATATAAAAATATTGCTGAAAATTTGATGACAGCTTGGGTAACAAACATGTTGAGAATGGCCCCAAAATCCTTATTTATATTCAGAAACACTAAATGGAGTAGTCATACACCATTTTACGGCTGAAGGGGTTAAAAAAGAAAGGAGTCAACTGATGTTAATTTTTTGGAAATTCAGAGATGAAGTTTTTATTTTTATTTTTATTTTTAAAAAACTCTTATCTTTTAAACAATTTAAACGGACAGTTGTACAAGGCAGAATCCCTTTGAACCAACGATCTCATGGGCTTTTGTGTTTTGTTTACTGGCATGGAAAGGTGATAAAAGAAAATGTGCTCTTTTTGCTGCAACAGAGAAAGAAGGGGAAAGGGAGATGCAGTTATTTCAGACAGGATGTAGAAAATTGAGATTAAAAAGCTCTGAAAGTTTCCACTTCAACATTTCAGGTTCTGGGACCATGTTATTCTAGTTGAAGAACCACAGCTAGAAAATGCACTTATGTGACATTCAAGGTGTTTAAGGTCCCAAGTACAGCAAAAAGGTAATCAGATTTTCTATTTAAAAAGAATGGTGCAAGCAGAACTACTGGCCATTAACAAGCCAGAAAAGAGAAAAAGTGAGAAAGAAATGTGTTGAAAATATGTAATTTGAAATAATTCTTGGGTTTATGCAGATTTTATACATAAAAATTGGAATAGTAGCCTATATGAATGCATCATCACCATCACCTCTACCACCACCACCACCACCACCACCACCACCACCATCATCGTTTCCATTTACTGCAAATATCTACTTGCTAGGAACTGTGCTAGAAATTTTACAGGTATTAGCCTATCTGGTACATGAGAGAACCCTGGCTCAGAGAGGCAAAGTGCTTTGCTTACGGTCACACTGCTGGAGACGGGAGAACATGCGATCTGAATCCAAGCTGGCCTGTCAAGGCTACCTCCTTTCCTGTATAACACTGCCTTCCTCTACAAAGTGGGAGACTACGTCCTTCTCCTGAGAAGGAAATATGACCACTTTCCCATGTGCTACCAGTAAAACATGAAAGTAAAGTGACAAGTCTGCAGGTCCTACAGCAATTTAACTATTTGTATGAAGAGTTGATTAGCTTTCAGTACTAAAATGGTTACAGTTCATAAAGTGTAATTTCTCACTGGTTATACTTCAGTGTCATTTCTGTCCCTTGATTATGCAAAGCCCTTGCCTGGTCTTGCCATTTGCTTATCTCTCTGCCTAGAATTCCCTCCGCCAACCCTTAGCCATGCTGGTTACTTCTCCTTTACTAGGTCTAGTTCAAATACATCACTTCTGCAGGGACACTGTCCTTAACATGCTCTGTCCTCTCCCAAACAGCTATGCATCACCTCGCTTGTTTCCATCAAGGGATAATCAAAATCCACATGTTTATTTACTATATAATTACCTGTCTTCTCTCTAGGTCCACGTAAGATCCACCGTGGCAGAGGCCTAGCTTCTCTTACTCACCACTGATACCTGATACTTGGAAAAGTGCCTGGCACAAATTTGATGAATGAATGGATACACTAATACATGAATGAAGACCAAGTCTTTGCAGAGTGCAGTGACAGGTATACACAGAGGGACCAGTGGAGACACACTGCCTTGGGGATCTGCCTACCTTCATCGGCCGTCAAGTTCTAGGGCAGAGTTCATCTGCTTCCAGCTCAACCCTGCCTGGAGACTGAGCATACATCTGCCCTTGGCCCTCCTCTCCTGCTGCACCTCCTGACATAGCCTCCTCTTCCCCAACAGAGGCTCTTCCTCACACGATGAACTCAGCTTTTCTCCCTGGATCTAATCTCTACATTCCCACCACCACCCACCTTGCATAAAAATCAATCATGCTTACTCCTCCTGTGGTCACATACCCTTCAGAGAAATCTGGGTCCATGGCCCTGGGTTCCACCATACCCATAACCATGTGGCACTGCCAGTGCCAACTCCAGGCTTGCTGCATCCCTAACCCAGCCTGATATCCAGTGTACCAGGCTCTTTCCTGGCCTTCTGTCTTGAGCCACCTCACTTCTTTCTCCCATCTGCCCTCTCTTCCCATGTCCAAGCTCACAGATGACTCTTGGCAGGCTGGGGAAGAGAAAGAATGTGGAGCAGAGGAGAGAGAGAGAGAGTCAGAAGCAGCAGAAGCTGCTGTGTTTCCACATGGGAAGCCCATGGAGTACAACTGTCCATGGGAATTTTCATAGTGTTCTGTAGATTTTTTTAAAAAATAGTGACTTTAAACTATGGGTTAGGAGAGCCGAAAGGGACCCTGGAGATCACTGAGTTCCACTGTTTCACTGTACTGTTGAAGAACCAATGTGTGAGTAACGAACAGAGGAAGAAAAAGGCAGCATTTATCGAGGGCTTAACATTTGCTTTGGGATATAGGGTGCCAGGTCCCATAGTCAGTGAGTGGCAGAGTGGGGACCATGCAGTGCTTAAATGAGCACTTCTATCCCATACACACTTTGCCATATGACTTACATATTCATATTTCTTGTGGGAAAGGGCTTGGCATTTACCACATAAACATACTTGGAATTCTTGCCTCAAAGGGTAAATGGGTTTTCCTTCTGTATTAGCCGATATACTTTTTTTAAAATTGTGGTAAAATATCCAAAACGTAAAATTTACCATTTTTATCATTTTTAAGTATACAGTTCAGTGGCATAAAGTACATTTGTTTTGTTGTAGTACCTTCACTACTATCCATCCAATACATTTTTAAAGTGAGTATTTTCTAAAACTGTAAATCCAAAATAAGAATGAAAGCAGCAAAAAAGAAGTCGAAAGAAAAAGACAGGTAGAAAATAAACGTTTGGGCATGCATTTCAGCTGACGACACCTTTCATATGAATAAGGTTCTCTGTGACATATTCATTATTTTCCTAGTCATGAAATGGGAACTGTGAGATGCCAGCCACCAGGTAAAAAGGTAGCTTTTGTTGTTTCTCTAGATTCTATACTAGTTGTATCTGCTTATAAAAATGTTACACAATCCAGTACATCACAGCTTTCCACGCCTCCTCCATAAAAAGACAAGTAAAATAGTATTTCTTGGAAAGACAGGCATTTACCAATGCACTACATCTAGATGGAGCTGTCTCTGTCATTCTAGTCTGTTTCTAAACAGGATTTTAAAGTCTTGGCACAGAGCACAAAGAATGTCCCTTAGCTATTTAGCATTTAGTTCAGCTCTACAATATATTTAGCAAGATTTCTTTTCTCCCCACACTTCCCTTCTTGGTTTAATGACCTCAAATGTACCAACATCCTGTCTTACCTAATCCCCTAACAAGTCCTATCAAATGCCAGGACAGAATCAGACAGCACCGCAGGCGGTGAGATCATTCACTAAGAATTCATTTTTATTCCAAAAATTAGGAGTGCCAGACCATTTAACACAATCTATCACACAGCCAGAAAATTAGCCTAGCGCTTTAAGAGACACATTTAAATAACTTAAATATCTTCTTCCTGACACAGATCCTTTAAAAACCTGAAGACTCTTCTCCCAGAACAAGATGCATAGACACAAAACATTTCCACGACAGCAAGAGTTCAAGGACTCTTTGGAGTCGATGTAGGTCCCCTATGAATCCATACACCTCAGGTTAAAATCTCCTGTAAAAGAACTCCAAGATTTCACTTTGTCCACAAGCCCCTATACTGGATCCTGATCCACGGAGCATCCAGGGTTAACTTCTTCTGGTGTTACTTTTGTCTCTGGATGAGAAACGACTTGTTTCAGCTTTAGGAGCATCCTGATGTGGCTTCTGGTCAGACTGACTGTCAACCCAGCTAGGCCTCTCCCCAAGTCAGCTGGCTACTCTGAAAACATTCATTTCTCTTACCAATCCCTGACCTGCTGGCTGTACCCCAGTGTTCTTAGGCTTTGCTCTTTAATTTGCCATCTTGGATCTTGTGGTCCCTTCTGTCTTCCTGTCACTTTCCTTGTTGGTCCTTGTGGCATTTTAAAAAAAATTAAACCTGTTTTATTTTCTTTATCATAAAGCAACAGCCTTCTCTTTGCACTTAATTCCTTTGTTTTATCTCCAAAAGCATCCTTCAGCTTTCAAACATTCGTTCTTGGGAAGACTTTGCCCGCCTCTCCAAGTAGCAGGTCCTGCCATACTGTGTTCAGTCTGGGACAGGGTTTCTTCTCCAGGAGCAGTGTGGGGCTGTGAATTGGGAATAAGCCCAAAGTCAGACAGACCCAGGTCTAAGCCCAACATAGTAGCTGACTTTGGCCAAGAAATTTGAACAAAGGCTCAGTTTCCTGATATGAACAAATAAGGATGATAAAGCCAACATATGGTTTTGTTTTATTTTTTTAGACAGGGTCTTGCTCTGTCACCCAGGCTGGGGTACAGTGGCATGATCATAGCTCACTGCATCCTTGCCTGAGCTCAAGTGATCCTCCTGCCCCTCCTGAGTAGCTGGGACTACAGGTGTATGTCCCTAAAGCTAGCTATGTTTTTTGTTTTTTAAGGAAGACTAAGCTGGTATGTTCACAACTTCTGAGACACAGAAGGTACCTAGCAAATAGTGGTGACCATTTCATTCTGTTCTAACTCTTCATGTATGGGATTCAGCATACATTCTACATTTTAGAAGTAACTCCTGCTGCTTTCTATTAGGTGGCCAAGATCACTTATGTTTGGAATCTTAGACATTTTTTAACAGGTTTATTGATATAGTTAGTATATCATAAAATTCATACCTTTAAAGTATACAATTCAGTGGTTTTTAGTATATTCACAGAGTGTGTGACCATCACCACTATCTAATATCAGAATATTTCCATCATCCCAAAAAGAAACCCTATACCCACTGCAGTTACTCTTCATTTCCTCTTCTCCTCAACCCTGGGCAACCAACAATCTACTTTCTGTCTCTATGGGTTTTCCTAGTCTACACATTTCATATAAATGGAATCACAAATTATGAGGCCTTTTGTGTCTGGCTTCTTTCACTTACCATATTTTCAGGGTTCACCCTAGATGTAGCA
This sequence comes from Plecturocebus donacophilus, assembly GCA_004027715.1. NCBI lineage: Eukaryota > Metazoa > Chordata > Mammalia > Primates > Pitheciidae > Plecturocebus > Plecturocebus donacophilus. The sequence continues at coordinate 7,058 of PVKP010017105.1, forward strand.
AGTGTCAATACTTCATTCCTTTTTATGGCTGCATAATTATGAATTGTATTCATATACCACATTCTGTTTATCCATTTATCAGTTGATGGATATTTGGATTGTTTCCACTTTTTAGTTATTAAGATTAATGCTGCTAAGAACACTTTTGTATGGTTAGACATATTTGGATATATGTTTTCAATTTACTTGGATATATACCTGGAAGTGAAATCGCTGGGTGGTATGGTTAGTTTTATGTGTCAATTTGGCTAGGCCACCATACCAAGACATTTGGTTAAACATGTTTGGATGTTGTTACAAAGATATTTTTTAGATGAGATTAACATTTACATCAGAAGTCTTTGAATAAAGCAGATTACTCTCCAGACTATAGGTGGGCCTCATCCAATCAGCTGAAGGCCTTAAGAAAAAAGGCCAACCTCTCCTGAGAAGAAGGAATTCTGACAGCAGACTCTCTTTGGACTAGAATTGCAATATCACTCTACTCTGAGTCTACAGCCTGCTGGCCTACCCTGCAAACTATGAACTTGCCAGTCTCTTCAATCATATAAGCCAATTCTTTAAAGTAAATCTGTCCCCCCGCCCCCCTACGCCCCTCTATTGGTTCTATTCTCTGAAGAACCCTAACAATATATTGGGACAAATGGTAACTCTATAGTTAACATTTTGAGGAACTGCTGTTTTCCAAAATGACTATAGCAGGGCAATCCCATCAGCAATGTATAAGGGTTCCAATTTCTCTACATCCTCACCAACATTTATTACTGTCTTTTAGACTTTAACCATCTTAGCAGGGGTAAAGCGGTAACTTATTACAATTTTGATTTGCATTTCCCTAATAACTAATGATGCTGAACATCTCTGTATTCACTTATTGACCATTTCTGTATCTTTTTCTGAGAAATGCCTATTTTAATTGTCCACTACTTGTCTCGGTTGCCTTTTGAGTGTTGAGCTGTAAGAATTCTTTATTTCTGGATACAAATGCTTTGTCAGAAACATGATTTGTAAGCATTCTCCCCCATCTGTGGACCACCTTTTCACTTTCTTAATAGTTTTCTTTAAGGATGAAGTTTTTATTTTTATGAAGTCCAATTTATCTATTTTTTCTTTCGTCTTTCGTGCTTGTAGTGTTCTATCTAAGAATCCACTGCCTAATGCAGGGTCACAAAAATGTATCTCCATATTTTCTTCTAGGAGTTTTAGAATTTTTGCTTATATTTATTTTTCTGATCCATTTTGAGTTAATTTTTGTATATGGTGTAAGACAGAAGTCCAATTACATTCTTTTGTGTGTGAATAATATCCAGTTGTCCTGGTACCTATGTGTTGAAAAGACTATTCTTTCCTCATCAAATTGTTCTGGAACCCTTGTTGAAAACTTTGAGCATAAGTTTAAGAGTTTATTTCTGAACTTTGAATTCTATTCCATTGCCTATCCTATGACTATACTGTATCCAAGACTACACTGTCTTATTGTATGTTTTGAAAAAAGGAAATGTGACTCTTCCAGTTTTGTTCTTATTTTGCAAGATTGTTTGAACTATTCTGGGTCCCTTGCATTTCCATATAAATTTTAAAATCAGCCTGTCGATTTCTACAAAAATGCTGCAATTTGATAGGGACTGTGTTGACTATATAGATTGGTTTGGATAATTTTGCTATCTTAACAAGTCTTCTGATCTATGAACACTGGATATATTTACATTTATTTACATTTCCTTAATTTCTTTCTATAGTGTTCTGTAGTTTTTAGTGTTCAAATCTTGCACTTCTTTTCTTAAATTTATTCCTGAACATTTAATTATTTTCGATGCTATGTAAATGGGATTTTTGTAATTTCATTTTTCTTGCTAGTATGCAGAAATTGATTTTTGTTCATTGAACTTTCATCCTGCAAAATTAATGATCTTGTTTATTATTCAAATAGTTTTTGTGTGTGTGATTTATTTTTTCTTTTAATGAATTGCAGCAAGTATTTTTAAGTATTCGGAATCACAGGAAGATCCTGGCACATAAATCCAGGACTTAAATTTTACTATAAATATAAAGAGCTCATGCTATTATTTGTCCCGTTCTGTGGTATCGGGTAATGATCCTGCTTTTGGGTTATAGTCTTCTTCTTGGCATTCCCACAGCCACTAAGAGCCCATATGATGATTTGAAAAGTTCCTGGGACCCCAAGATACATAGTAAGACATGAATCTATTTTCTATAGCAGTGGTATTATAAAAAGAGGTCAGGTTTCCAGCCTATCCCTAAAGTCTGTTTAAAGGGGTATCATTCAGTGAGGATGCCACAGGGTCTGGCCTCCCCATTCTTGAAGGAAGGGAATCTAAGGTTTGTTTCAATGGGAAACCACATTCTAAAGGACTTTTGAAGGAACCTTTAACAAAGTACCTTTCTGGGCCAGGTGCAGTGGCTCACAGCTATAATCCCATTTTGGGAGGGCGAAGGGGGCAGATAGATCATCTGAGGCTGGGAATTCGAGACCAGCCTAACCAATATGGCGAAACCCTGTCTCTACTAAAAATACAAAAAAATTAGCTGTGTGTGGTGGCAGGCACCTGTAATCCCAGCTACTCTGGAGGCTGAGGCAGGAGAATCACTTGAACTGGGAGGTAGAGGTTGCAGTGATCCGAGATCATGTCACTGCACTGCAGCCTGGGCAATAAGAGCAAAACTTTGTCTTAAAAAAAAAAAAGGTACCTTCCTAACAGTTAAGACTTCTTACAGGCTTTTACGTAGACACCTCTGCTAACCTACTTCTTCTTTCCAACTCACGGCAGACTCCCAATGTACAATACTTGGAGGGGCAGTGGTAGTTATTTTCACAAAAACTGCTAAATTTAACACAATACATATATATTTTTCTTACCAGACTATATTTTGCTTCAGGTTTAAAAACTGATTTCTAGCCAGCATTCAGAGACCTACTTTGCATTTTGATCCATGAGTCACTGATTTGAGCATGCATTTGCCCAGAATACCCAGGCATGTGAAAGGATCAAAATATCACACTTTGATTGATTTAGAAAGTTATTTTCTACCACCACGCAGTCTGAGAGTTTCTATGCTGCATCTGACTAATTGGGGAGGTGCAAGAGCAGAGAGAGCCAGGAGCTGATGTGTGGAAGACCCTGTCCCTCCTCCCAGGCACCAAGATCCCAGGGAGTAGCAACCCCACTCTCCATGGTGAAGTACGTCCGTGTGGTGCTCATATCAGCATCATCTGGTTATCGGAGTCATGTTTTGAAGAGATCCTGGTATTTCGGTTTGACAAAAATCGAGAAACATTTTAGAAAGAAAATCGGATTTGTGTGTAAATGAAGAATATTCCTGAAAAGAAACTCTGTTACGAAACTGAAATCTGGAGACCGCGGTTGTGCTAAGTTGAGTCATCAGTTCCCTTTACACCCTAATAATTGACAGCACTTTGATCACAATGACTGCTCTGGGTGATGCTTTTTTGTTTGCTTTTTAAAGTACTTCCTTGTGTAAACAGGTTGTCTCACTATCGTCTTGAAAACATGTTTACGTTTGGGGGATCATGGGGAACATCTGTTAGAAACAGATTTTATGCTTTTCTGTCAACTTAGGGAAGTCTGAATCATATTTCTTGTAATATACAAAAGCTCTTGGAGAGTTAAATAAAGTTCTACTGGAAAGGGGACTGATTGGATATTCTGATTGCTCTTCCCATATGTAATTAAAAATTTGTCCTGAAAACATCCATTTGAAATAGAAACAGTATGAAAGCATGAATTATTGTCCACTTTTTGTAGATGCAGATGATGAAGTGTAGAGAGGTGAAGTAGCCTGGTCAGTGACCGAAAAAATGGCAAAGAGGGGACGACATGCATTACAGGTACATAATGACCTTTCGTCAGTGCCAAATAAAATCCTCAAGTATCAAGGGTCCGTTGATATTATTTCCAAAAAGATGTTATAATCCTTCACAATTTTATTGAGAAGATCACTGATTCTGGAGAGGGCAAATGGAAGGGCTGAGTGATGTACCCCCGAAAAGAGCAGTTTCTTTGTCCAGGTCTTAAATTAGAGATCTAGGTGTATGTGGAGAGGTGGGGGTGTTCAGAGGGAACAGGAACAAAGCTTGAAGGAGAGGCTGAACCAACAAGAAGACTTCAGGCAAAATACTTTACTGAAACCTCAACACTGAGGCTGCTCCTGCAGTGCCCAGAAGCAAGGTGCTCCTCTTGCAGGGTATGCCTGCTCACTATGGCCCTTGGAGTTGGGGCAGGAGCAGTCTCTGTGTGAAGAGAAAGAACTGCTGTCATGAGAAAATGGGAGATGCTGCAGATTTTACTTAAATGCCCACAGGCAGCATAGCCCCTAAAACCGGGCAAGGAAAGGCTCTGACCTCCTTCAGCCAGGCCAGGGAGGCACCATCCACCACACTGCCTTATGATCTCTCCCTTAAACTGCTCCAGAGTTTCCCATCAGGTGGTTCTAAGTGAGCTCCCAGGGTTAGTAGATGCCCTTTCCTGGGGTCCTTTCTCCCTTGGGTGGGCTATGCCACCTGAAGGGTGAGAGAATGGCCAAGGGCAGCTATTTTACAGAGATATGCATGTATCTTGGACATTCTGGCTGGGGTGTCCATGTGCTGTATCAAGGCGCCTACAGAAGTGGGGACTGGGGGAGTGGGAGTAGAAGGAGCAGGAAAGAAGGAAGGAGGTAGATGTGAGCTGGGTTCCCCCATACCACCATGTTTCCACCTGGAATTCTAAGGAGACTGCTAATTCTAAATTTAAACTCAGCCTTCTGAAAGGTCATTATATCAAGGCAGAAGGACACAATGTGTTTTATACAAGCAGTTTGTTAGCCTGATTCATAAATTTTAATATTTAAACATATGGCATAAGAGCTTCAATTGTGCCTTTGTCTGGCGCCTTTGTCTAGAGCCAGACCTGTCCAGGGCCATGTGGATCAGGGCTGGGAAGCCTGCAGAATGCAGATGTGTCCCTGTGCATTACACATGCCCCATGTTGCAGACACTGACCCTCTGGGTGATGAAGTGGAAGTGGCTGCAAGGCATTTCCAGAACATCAAGGTAACTCCCCACTGGGTTACAACTGCCTACAGTATTTGGTACAGTCACATGCTGTACAAGTTTGTGGCCTAGAATATCAAGGTGCTCACACAACAAAGGTTTCCTTCACTTGTTTTGGGAATACTGTGCTGAAGACAGCTTAGCCAAATATTTCTCTGTTTGGCTGCAGCCAAATATATCAGGGTCTTGCTATGGGCCAACTAAGCAAACCTTAATTTTTACAAAGAAAAAAAAATCACCTAATACTTTTATCTCTTGTGGTTTCTTTTTTCCAAACATACTTTGCGATAAATTTATCAGCAGCTAGTTGAACAACTTGGTGTACCAGTGGGAACCAAACCAACAGCAGTTATACATGGCAATTAAGGACCAAAACATAGGAAAATAAAAATACCAATGAAAGTTAGGCTGAACTGTAAGAAATAATTAAGTAGCTGTACATCAAATGAATAAATATGATTCATTTTTAAAGGCCCACGCATATTACACCCACTTTCAGGAGTTTCCCAAAGTAATTTAAAACTATTTGATGTTGCTTCCTGTTTTTCAGTCCTTTTATCTGTTTACAGGGGTGGCAATCCTACTGCTAACCAACTGAACAAGAAGAAAAGCGAAGGATGGGGCCATTTTCCTGGTTTTAGTCATCAAAATCTGCTTTAAAAGACTGAATTTCTAGACCTTAAATTAAAAAATTTGGGGCTCCAAGCTTCAAAGTAAGTATTTAAGACTTATCCCACATTACAACCACAGATCGCACCAACAGTTTCTCTTAGAGTTAGTGAGCCCCTTGCATCAACACTATTTCCTGTTCTCTCCAAAGCGCCCTTCTAAAGCAACTGAACTTCAGAAGAGGGAAGATGGAAACAGGACAGAGAGGCTTGCTGGTCTCAGCCTGCATTCAATACATTTTTCTTTTTCTCTTTGAGAGAAGGACTGCTAGGAAAGGGCCTCTTCATATTTTAAAACTCAAGTTTCCAAAAAGCTAGAACATTTCAAAGATATTTATTCCATAAAATTATCCTCAGGTACCAAAAGTAGCTCTGGAGAAGTGGCCACCTCTTTTTATTTGGCCTTCATAGCTCATTATTTTAATCGAGTAGATGGTTAATGAAAAACAAACTTACACTTTTCACAAAGTAAATAAAGTCATGTGCTGAATAATGACGTTTCAGTTAATGATAGACTGCATATATGATGGTGTTCCCATAAAAGTCTAACAACATATTTTTACTGTACCTTTTCTATGTTTAGATACACAAATACTCCCCACTGGGTTACAACTGCCTACAGTATTCAGTACAGTCACATGCTATACAGGTTTGTGGCCTAGGACCAGTAGATTATACCATATAGCCTACATGTGCAGTAGGCTATGCCATCTAGGTTTGCATTAAGTACACACTATGATGTTTGCACAATGATGAAATTGCTTCCTGACGTACTTCTCAGAATGTATCCTATCATTAGGCAATGCAAGACTGTACTATTATGAGGTGACAGGTATTTTGGGGATCAGCTAGTTCAATGTGTCATGAAAGTCTTGACCATCAAGTGGGTGACAATGATTAAACACCTCTAATGAAAAGAAAGGTATTTCCAAGTCCATTTTGGATAATTATATGCACCAGATCATTGCATACATCATTACGGAGTTCTCTGTTAGGCAAATGTGCCTCCTTGCAGCCTAAAAACACTGGTTTGCCCTCTAGAGCAACCAGAGCAAGGATAACACCTACATACCTGGTAGTGGGTAATTGTGGCTCTGCCTCTTCTCTTTCCCTAAGTCTTCTCTCTGCAGTTTTTTCTAGTTCCTTCAAATGTTATTTGACAGGGTTTCAGGTTCTCTATCACTGTCCTGGGGCATTGTCCTTTAAAAATATTTAAGCTCTAAATTTAAAAATCATTGTTTAAATTTAAAAACACATCATAGGCTGGGCATGGTGGGTCACGCCTGAGCACGCTGGGTGGCTGAGGCGGGTGGATCACGAAGTCAAGAGATTGAGACCATCCTGGCCAACATGGTGAAACCCTGTGTCTACTAAAAATACAAAAATTAATTGGGTGTGGTGGCATGCACCTGTAGTCCCAGCTACTCAGGGATGTTGACGCAGAAGAATTGCTTGAACCCAGGAGGTGGAGGTTTCAGTGAGCCAAGATAATGCCGCTGTACTCCAGTCTGGCAACAGAGGGAGACTCCATCTCATAACACAAACACATACACAAGCCAATAATACATTTGCAAATATATCCATCAAATGTGATCTCAAATAAAGCACAATTTTACTAGTGAAAAGCAGACAGAACTATCTTTCACCTCCTTAGTCCTACAATGCAGATCACAATTTCATTAATATCTTGGGCAGCTACATCACATCACTGGCTGGGATTGAGCTTACAGAAATGAAACCCCCCAAGGACTTTTCACATGTTGCTCTTGGGTTTTATTTCCCATATTCTCTATTTGTAATTTTTTTTTTTTTAGTGGGGGTGTGGGATACAACTGTAGGTCTTGGCACTGATTCCTATTACTAAATGTCAACTCACTTGGGTCTTGTCCCTTGTTTTCTTCTGTCTATTCACTCAGTGGCAAAGGAGCACATGAAAGAGAACTGTGCTCAAGGGAATTTCTCTTTATCATGTTATTGTACAAGGCTTACAAAGCAGTGGGCAGTCAGGGTGAAAACTAACTCAGTAAACAATACCCTTTAGGAATTGGCTCAGTGTGTATGTTGTGTCGAATCCTGCTTGGTAAATTCCAAGAGGAAACTGAATAAATATTTATTATATCTATTTGTTTCTCCTACTGAGAACTATATAAGACAAGAGAATGTTAAATGATGAAACAGATTTCAGGATTTTTGCTCTCCGCTGAGTCCTGCCCATGAGGCGTGAGGACTGATACAAGTCCCAGCCTCATAATGAAACCAGACACAGTTCACTTCCTTTTGTTTCTTAAACCACCCCCTCACCTGGGGGATGTCTTGAGATGACACAGAGTTAGTCATGTGTCACTAACCTGAGATCTCAAGGGAATGACTGGTATTTATTATCATTAGTAATAATAATATTTAATATATCCTCCTGAAAGATGGACAGCATTTGCTTGGGATGGAATATAGCCCTGACTAAGCTTACCTGCTCAAGCTGCCAATCCCTATTGTCTCAAAAGGAGAATGGAGACATTTCAATTCCAGAGCCATCTCCTCTTCAAATTGACATAATAAGGACAGGTCAAGAGATGAGCGGACGCTGCATTACACTTCCATGGCTTCTTACCGAGAGTGAACTACCAAAGAAATCACAAATCACTCTTTGTCCAATTTCTCCCTTCTTCCCTCCCCAGCTTTTTGGAAATAACCTGAGACCAGCCTGAGATCAGACAGAGGAGGCCAACTCACAAGCTGGTTATCAGGTGGGCTCTTTGCTTCCTGCATCCCCGAGGAAGAGAACCAAATGGCTGGGGCAGTGAAGAATGTCTATCATCGCTCTAGACTTAAGCAAGTGAAAACAAACCAACCCCCCCAAATACAGAATCTAGGCCCTTCTTATGTTACAGCCTCCATAACTTTCTTCAATTTTAGTTGTTTCCCAGTTAACCTTTTTACTGAGGACACAGGGATGACCTGCCCCATTCTTGGACTTTCTGTTTATCCTTCCACCTCCTCAGGAATCAATCACTATTCTTGAGCTCTAGATCCCAACCCCTCTCTCTCACTTAAGGAATCTGTTCCTGAATTTACCTTCACTGCCTCTGGGACATCAATTCTCTCTCTCCCCTGGACTATTTCCACTGGCATATCTTAAATTCCTTCTTGACGTCACAGCTTCCTCCAGATACCAATCCTTTTCTCTGTCCCTGTTGTGAAGGAAGACCCTGAAAATAGTTCTCTTTACTTGCCATTATTTCCTCTTTCTTATTCTTTCCCTAACCTGTTATAAGTCGATTTTTTTTGTCATTCCACAGAAACTACTTTTATCAAGGTTAGTAATAATCTCTGTCTTGCCAATTCCATGCTCAACTCTCTATTTTTACATATCATGATTTCTCGCCATCACTTGACTCAGTTGTCAACTTCCTCGATGAAATCACTTCTTCCTGTGGCTTCAGTGGCACCATACTGTCCTGGCTTCTCATCAGCTTTATCTGTGGCTTCTTCCCAGGAGTCTTCCTCTGTTCCTCCACCTCTGTTTCCCATCTAAATGCTGGAATGTCTTGGAGCTCCATCTTGGACTTTCTCTTTCCTCTAACTACATTCACTCCTAAGTCTGTGGCTTTTTGTCACCTGTATGCTGAAGACTTTCAAATTTATTATCTGTTGCCCCTGACCTCTTCCCGAATTTCTATACCCAATTTCCTACTCAACACCTGAACGTGTATATTCGACATGCATCTTGAGCATAACACGGCCGTCCAAAAAAGAATTGTTTCCATCCTCCTTCCAACCCTGCTTTTTCATCACAGCTGCTTGGGATAAATATCTGAAGATGAATCAAAGAGAATATATAGACCTCAATCTGTCCTACCTCCATAATACATCTCGAAATGAACCACTTTCATTAGCTCAGTGTTTAGACATGTTGGTCTGAGGACTCCTTTACACTCTTAAAGACTAATAAAATCCCCAGAGTTATTGATTATGTGGGTTATATCTACTGATATGTACCATGTTAGAAATTAAAACAAAACTTTAAAAAAATATAGAATTAATTTTATTTGAAATACAATAAAATCACTGTATATTAACACAAATCATATATTTTATGAAAATTACATTTTACAAAACGTGAGAGAAGTAACACTTTTATATTTTTGCAAATCTCTTTAGTATCTGGCTTAACAGAGGACTGCTGGATTCTCATATCTGGTGCTGCCTTCAATCTGTTGCTCTATGGTATTTTGATGGAAGGACATGAAGAAAATCTAGACTCACACAGACAACTGTGTGAAATGGGTGAAGTATTTTCATCATCTTTCATAACTGTGGATATTCTCTGATTCTCCACCAGAAGTCAACAAGTGGTAGTTTTTAAAATGTGAAGTCTGAAATGTGTTATCTGAAAATCTGTCAATAAATTTAGCTTATTTTGTTAACATCTATTGGTTTATCTTGCACTTTGAATGGATTTATTACCTGTGCATAATTTGATGACATTATACATTTGGTCATTTGAAAATACTTGTTTGCTAAATATGGAGATCTTTGAGATCTTTTTAATGTTTACACATTTCATGATCCCATACCAAAGACTTCACATTCATTAATATCACCACCAAGCTTATGAAAAAAAGTCCTTCGTGTTTTGGGAAGTTATTAAGCTTTACAGTGGAAGCTATATGTTTTCCAAAATCTTAATTTTTGTTTCAAGATCAAATTGTATCACTGGCAACAAATACTGTCAGTTGTTTCTCTTGAAGTATCATGGTGCTTCATTCATTTTTGATAAAATGTCTGTCAAACAATTACCCAAATTGGAGTAACTGTAGTTTGTCTATTAATTGTTCTTTTAAGTTATATTGGTATTCCATGAAAAAAGCAGCCAGTTCAGCTTTTGACTCAAACAACTACATACAGGTTTTTCCTGGAGACAACCATTATACTCTGGCATATGGCAGAAGGGCTTATGTGTCCTTCCCATTTTGTCACACAGAATATTAAAAAGATATCACATAAATATTAAAAAGATATCATAGAAATCAAGAAGTTCTTTGAAAATAATGAGAACAAAGATACAACATACCAGAATCTCTGGGACATAGCTAATGCAGTGTTAAGAGGGAAATTCATAGCACTAAATGCTCACATCAAACAGTTAGAAAGATCTCAAATTAACAACCTAACTTCACAACTGAATGAATTAGAGAAGCAAGAAAAAAATCAACCCCAAAGCTAGCAGGAGATGACAAATAACAAAAATCAGAGCTGAACTGAAGAATATTGAGACATGAAAATTCAAAGTATCAATGAATCCAGGAGTTGGTTTTTTGAAAAAATTAATCAAATGGATAAGCCATCAGCTAGATTAAGAATAAAAGAGAGAAGATCCAAATAAATACAATCAGAAATGATGAAGGGGATGTTACTACTGACCCCACAAAAATAAAACAACCATCAGAAACTACTACAAACATGTCTACAAACACAAACTAGAAAACCTAGACAAGATGGATAAATTCCTGAAAACATGTACCCTCCCAAGAGTGAGCCAGGAAGAAACTGATTCCCTGAACAGACCAACAATGAGCTCTGAAATTGAATCAGTAATAAATAGCCTACAAACCAAAAAAGTGCAGGACCTGATGGATTCACAGCTGAATTCTACCAGATGTACAAAGAAGAGCTGGTACCATTCCTACAGAAATTATTCCAAAGAAATTAGGGAGAAATCTCTCCCCAACTCACTCTATGAGGCCAGCACCATCTTGACATCAGAACCTGGCAGAGATACAATAAAAAAAAAGAAAACTTCAGGCCAATATCCTTGATGAACATTGATGCAAAAATCCTCAACAAAATATGTGCAAACCAAATTTTAGCAGCACCTAAAAAAGTAAATCCACCGTGACCAAGTAGGCTTCATCTCTGGGATGCAAGGTTCGTTCAACATACAAAAATCAATAAATGTGATTTATCACATAAACAAAACTAAAGGCAAAAACCCCATGATTATCTCAATAGATGCAGAACATGCTTTTGATAAAATTCAACATTGCTTCATGTTAAAAACTCTGAATAAAATAGGTACTGAAGGAATATACCTCCAAAGAATAAGAGCCATCTATGATAAACCCACAGGCAACATATTACTAAATGGTCAAATGCTGGAAGCATTTCCCAAAACTGGCACAAGACAAAGGTGCCCTCTCTCACCACTTCTATTCAACATAGTATCGGAAGTCCTAGCCAGAGAAATCAGGCAAGAGAAAGAAACAAAGGGTATCCAAATAGGAAGAGAGGAAGTCAATTGCAATAAAAGCAAAAATTGACAAACTGGATCTAATTAAACTTAAGAGCTTCTGCACAGCAAAAGAAATTATTAACACAGTAAACAGACAACCTACAGAATGGAAGAAAATAGTTGCAAACTACTCATCCAACAACTAGATCTAATATTTAGTATCTACAAACTAAACAAATTTACAAGAGAAAAACAAACAACCCTGTTAAAAAGTGGGCAAAGGACATGAACAAACACTTCTCAAAAGAAGACATGTGTGCAGCCAACAAGCATGTGAAAAAAAGCTTAATATCACTGACCATTATAGAAATGCAAATCAAAACCACAAGCTTAATATCACTGATCATTATAGAAATATAATGATGTAATAATATGTACAGCAAACCTCTGTGACACATGTTTAGCTATATAACAAATCTTTGCATTTACCCACAAATCTAAAATAAAAATTAAAAAGAAGAGAATCACATAGTGGCTTTATTCTTGCTACTTAAAAAAAGGTGATGTGATGGCAGTGATGGTCTATATCATATAGAGAAGACCAGGTCTACACTTTGTCTAGAATCAACTGCTACCACATCAGTCTTCTTAATTAAGTAACTTCAGCCTACAGTGACACAATAGGTTCCTGGATATACTTCTATGTGGAGGTCCTTAAAGGTGTAGTCTCATCAGGCTGGGATGCCTCTGGAGCATGCTTTGATATCTGATAGAGGCCTCCAGGACCAAGGGATGTCTTTTCTTTTTTCTGACCGTTCCCTATGTCCAAGCATGTGTGCAGCTTTCACTTCCCTATGTGAAAACGATAGACATGTGTTGCCCCTCCTTCCTTTGGCACAGAGGAATATTTCCCACACTGACTTGAAGTACAGTCTATGAATTTAGTCATTGTTCAGAAGGAAGTGCTAAGAGTTGGGAATTTCTCATCTCTCCGGCCTGCTTCTCAAGCTGCATGCACCCAGCACTCTTGATAATCTTTCAACATGGAAATCTGATCATGCCACTTTCCTTTCATCCCATTGACCTTAGGATGAAGTTCAAATATTGCTTTCAAGGCTGTTTATGACTAGGACGCTGCTCAGTCTACAGCCTCATCTTTCACCACTCCTCCTACTCTGCTCTCTGTTCCAGCCATCCTGAATTTCAGTTCTTTCCTCATCTGGGATTCAGAGGCTCATTCCTTCTTCCCTCCCCTCTCCCTGGCTAACTCATCCTTTAGGTGTAAGACTAGAGAGCACTCCCCCTCAGAACCTTTCTGACTTTCCCTATCTCGTTTACTTCTTTATTGTTAGGTTGACTTTTTTTTTTTTTTTGTAATTCTATGGCATCCTATACTTCTGCAATCACAGCCTTTGTCATTCTTATGATGAATGCTCATTTACAGCCTCATCCACTCAACTGTGAGCTCCTTAAGGGCAAGGACTCTGCTCTCCTGTGCATCACTGAGCCCTAGCACCTAGACTGCTACTAAGACACAACAGGTGCTCAAAAACAATTATGGAATTATGAACAAAGGAACTAATCCATGAATCCCATCAAAGACAAAACAGGTAATTCTAGAGAGTGTTTATGTGGTTAGCTTTTCTTTTTTCTTTAATGTATTTGATTCTTCCTAGTTCCTACACTTGATTTTCAGCATTCTTGTTTAGCCTTTACTTATGTTTTGGATCAATATACATTTCTTCATTATTTTGTGGTTTTCATACCAAGCAAGAATAAACTTTACCTTACTTAAGTTTAGGCTCTCTTCTTCTAAAGTCTTTTTCATCTTGTCTGATTTCACTATTTTCTACTTCATCCCATGTTTACAAGCATCTAAGTTATAGGTTAAAGTATTCTACAGTGTTTATTGATTATAATGTTTTTCTTATATGATTCACTATAGTTTCATCTATGTGGCTATGTTAAAGACACTTAAGTTTAATAGAGAATGTAAAGTTCCTTAAATTGAAGTTCCAAAAGCAATTAAAATTTAAGGTAATAAGCTTTAAAGCAAAGCAGTCTCCTATGGACATCCTTTAGGAATGTCATGCTAACCAAGAAATTTGAAGGGGAACCATCTATTATTCATACTAAGAGAACAGGGACAGTGGTTTAACACAGCTGACTTCTCTTTGGTACTGACTAGCTTTTTCTGCTCTGTGGATAATACAAACAAGATGAAAGGATCATGATACTCCACAAGTAAATAAGCCTTTTAAGCCAATGGATTGCAAGTTGGGAAAAAAAAGTTACTTTGTAGTGATAAAAATAGCTTTCTAGAAGCCCATGTTATTGCGTCTAAGTACATTGCTAGTTTCACTGGGAGAGTTTATTCCTTTCAAAGATGCAGCCTCACAGCTGGTAAGAGTTTTGACAAATAATTTTGTTGTATCTATATGTACCTATTGTTAATACAGGCATAACAATGATCAGTACCCATGAGCTATAATTGATATGTTAATGTTCATATCATCTTTGTAATTCAATAGACATGCATTTGATGAATGAAAATGCCTTAGTCATGGAAAGACCAAGATGCTCTTAAGAAAAGTTGACCATATTAAGCCAACAGGGTCATTGTAAGTATTTGCTGTCAAAGTGGAATAAACAAAGGAACATTTGTTATTTGTAGTTATCCAAGAAGGTGGCAGCACAGTATAGGACAGTCATTAAGGTGTGGGAGCTGGGGCCTAACCAGACCTGGGTTTGGTTCTAAGCTCTGCCATTCACTACCTATAAGGTATTAGAAAATGTTCCTTAACTCCTTTAAACCCAATAACATAAAATGGAGATAAGAGTAGTTACCAAATAAGATTTTTATGATGCTTAAAGGAGACAATACATATAAAGTAAAATTTGAGCCCAGTCTCAAGTATATAGCTAATGTTCAGAATATTTTACTTAAATTAAATATTATATCATCCATCATCCTTTGCATAAACATATGACATGATAGCATATAAAATGCAGAACTTATTTACATGTAAATATTTAGATGGCACTTGCAAGCTTCCATGTGCCTCTGACATTTGGGAACTTTGATCTACATGCTGTAGGAACAGTTTGTATTTATACCTGTCATGCCCATGTGGTTACATTTTAAAATGATGACTCAGTCATGATTCTGCCAGGGTCTCCTGTGGGCCGAGCTCTGTCTTTACCTAATTACGTTAGTTTCAATCAACAACTGTAATATGAAGACTTAATGAGGAACATAAATGAGAGTAATTCACATATACCAAAAACCAACTTAAACATACTAATATAATGTCCAGAAATTCATCATTTAAAACACCCTATACATTAAAGAGAAATGCTTAACTTCAATCTTCCATTTGATTTGTGGTGTCAGTTTACTGGACTATCAATTTAAACTTAAAAGCCTGACATTTGAATACACAGAATAGCTGAGCAGCTGCAGAAATAACCTTCAAAAAATATATACTGTTACCCAGTAGTTGAAAAAGCAATTATTTATTGAAAAATATCAGAATTTAATATTAACCAATAACTGCAAAAGTTGCCAAAAGGATATAATTAACATTTACTGAAGATTCTTAGAGGGTAAAAATATTTTAAATAAAAGAAAGTATTTAGAAGTTCTTAGTTACTAGTAAAAGCAATCTCTTAAAACATAATGTTCATCCACCTTGAAAAAGAATCTGCTGACTTGAACATTTCCAAATAATTTTAAAGCTCAAGTTAAAAACACCATGTCCTTTGCAGTGACATGGATGAAGCTAGAAACCATCATATTCAGCAAACTAACACAAGAACAGAAAACCAAACACCGTATGTTCTCACTCATAAGTAGGAGCTAAGCAATGAGAACACAGGGATGCAGGGAGGGAAGATCACACACCAGGGCCTGTTGGGGAGTGGGGGACTAGGGGAGGGATAGCATTAGGAGAAATCCCTAATGTAGATGATGGGGTGATGAATGCAGCCAATCACCATGGCACATGTATACCTATGTAACAAACCTGCATGTTCTGCATATGTCCCCAGAACTTAAAGTACAATAATAAAACAACAACAACAACAAAAACCTGCCAAATCTGTCAAAATCAGGGAGTTGCTCTTGATTTGTGTTGTCATAATCTGCCTGTGACTAGACAATGGGTCTTGTTCAGGTCAGGGGAACATTAAGGACCCAGGAAGGCCAGCAAAGGGCTAGGAGATTTTGATGTACTGGAAAGACACAGGATCAAGAGTCAGAAGACCTAGGTCTCACCCCAACTCTAGCTCTTGCTAGTTGTGTGACTGGTCTTGTTCATTCATTCGCCTATTCATGCCAGCTGCGGGGGACATCAATGAACAAGACAGACATATTCCTCACAAAGTTTACTCATTAAGGCCTCATCAGGACCCTAAAAACGGGAAGAGGACCACAGACTTGGGAAGAAATTTAAATCAAACATCACAAGAGGAGGTCCATGATGGTCACTACTCTCATGGGTGAAATGTTTTTGGCTTTTCCATAGAACATGAGAACACTTGCTTTCCCTATTTCAGCAGGTATCGAACTCTGTGAGCATTCAATAATGTGTTAAATAAATCTGAAATTAAAAAAAACTCTACTTTATTAAAATAAACCATTAGGAAAATCAATTAAGTACAGGTTTATCAGAGTGAAGCTTGCCTACTTTACAAACATCTTCATTGATATGTTTACTGGCCCTTCAGAAGAAGCCAAATATTTGTATAACCATAAGCCTACTTCAAATTATCTTAAGTCTTGTTATGGATCTTAACGTGCCAAAGTGGGTCCCTATGTTTGACAGAATCCTTCAAACCATCTGAAGACTATCTGTTTTTTGAATGGGTTTTTGCTGATGAATTTTTTGCAGGGGTTCAGAACCTATCCAATAGAAAGTCTTTTAACCAATGGGCCCCAATCAGTTGGATGGATTTATCAGTATCTTCCATCCCCTGTATAAAATATACTGACCAATACTGTAGTCAAATGAATACTGAAGGTTCTCTCTGGTACTCTGGAGCACATCAGCTCTCTCTGCAAAAACTGTTAATGCCAGCTATACCTGCTTTGTAATTATAGATATTAAATATTATGTTGGCCAATGAAATATGAGTGTGAAAACAAAGTTATTTGTATGAAAATTTAGTAAAATTAAAGAAATGAAAGAGGTAAGTCACTAGAGGAAATCTGCCATTGAATTAGATATGATTGAGACAACTATGAAAGATTGGGGAAATAATAAGAATTTTAAAATGACTTTGCAGTCAGACTGTGTTGCAAGTGTCTTTAAAATTTTTTCACTTATCTTCAATTACTTGCTTTAATTTTCCAAGGAAAAGAAAAAAAAATTTTTCACTTAAAGAGAGTGAAAATGGAAATCATGCAATAATGTGCATGAAAGATTACATGAAATTCCAATCAGCAGACCCAATCTCCAAGAAAAGGCTTCAGGCTCACATCAAAAGATTGGTAAATAACTGTTGATTTGCGATTAGGTTAAATACATGATTTAGGTTATGCAGTATCTTTAAAAAAAGATTCACTGTTTAATTGATTTTTCAATTAACCAGAAAACATCGACTCCCAGTCAGGTTAGCTAAGAGGGCTCTGACTCTGCAACCAGCCTGGAACCCTGAGAAGCTCTAGGTATATAGGGTTCCTTCTTATTGCTTTTTTTGATTTTTAAAATTTTGCAACTTTTCTTAATGGCTATTACTTATTTAAATAAAAACATTATTTTAATAAAAATACATATATCTAAATTTCAGGTATCTTGGAGAAAAAAGCCGCCTTTGCATTTTTTTTTTTTTTTTTTTTTTTTTTGAGACAGAGTCTCACTCTGTCATGTCCAAGAATGCAGTGGCGTGATCTTGGTCCACTGCAACCTCTGCCAAACGGGTTCAAGCAATTCTCCTGCCTCAGCCTCCCGAGTAGCTGGGATTACAGGATTACCCGCCACCATGCCCGGCTAACTTTTTGTATTTTTAGTAGAGATGGGGTTTCACCATGTTGGTCAGGCTGGTCTTGAACTCCTGACCTCAGGTAATCCACTTGGCTTGGCCTGTTTCTTTATCCACAGAACGTGAGAACACCTGCTTTCTCTACCCAAAGTGCTGGGATTACAGGCGTGAGCCACTGTGCCTGGCCACCTTTGCATATTTTAAACAAAGAAAATAAAGGCCAAATATTTTTACTCACGTGCTGCTTAAATGTTTAGTAATTCTGCTTTTTGCCCCCATTTCTGGTGTGAGGCTACCTACTTATTGGTAAGACTGGTTTAATTGCAGGTCAATGAATATGACCCTTCCAAGTAAAAAAGACTGAACCTTTCCAGTCGTAAAGGTTGACTCTGGGGCAGCAGAACCCTACCATGTGTGACAAAGGTTTCCTTTTACTAATCTGGTTCTCCACCTGTATATTTTAAGAAATGACACAAGTCCAGGCAAAGCACGCCATGGGCCAAATGCACATCTCTGCCTGGGATATTAAGGGGTCGTGACTCAAAGCACTTCACTGGGGATGCCCAGGGGTTGTGCATGAGCAGACACTGGCAAAACATTTTTGAGAAACCTCCTCCTCAACTAAAAATACTCATTATGAGAGATCTGTAGCATGAAGCAAGGATCAAGTCAGTAAAATACACAAAAAAGAGACAGGCTTGTGGCAGTCTCAGTATCAAATCCAGTTCACCCTCCCTTACCAGAACAAGAACAACCAAAAAAACGGTTTACAGGAAAGCACTTCTTGAAGGCAGTAAGATGGGATACATGGCCACACTCATTTTAGTCTTTTCCTTTCTCTTTCTCCTCGAGGACTGGGGTGGGGAAAGTGGCCCTGAATCTGTTCAAAGTCCAACTAAATACAATCAGTAACAGACTTACGATGACATTTGTCTTAAATTTCTACTGAGACAGTTTTATTCCTCAGTAAACACCTCCTTAATTTCTAGATCGCAGGAGAGCCTGGACAAAGAAGAGCACATGCAAGACGTGTGTAAGTGTTCAGAGATAAGTGTTGGCGAGGCACCCAGCCCCTCTGATACCTGAGAAAACTGCTCAACAAGAGAAAGGCCCACCAGGACAGAAGCCTGAGCTTCATGGGGCAGACACATCGCTAGTATAGCTACTGACTGCCCCTGGCAACAGTTCTATTTTTTTTCATGGGAGATCTTCCTTTAGTTATCCATAAAAAAGAGACATAAAAACCGAAAACTCAATCGCAGAGAAAAATAAAATGGTAAATCTAGAATGTTTTGCTTAACTTCAAAACTGCTGTTGAATAGTTTAGAAGGTGTAGGGAGTTGAATCGAGGTCCCCGACAATATAGATGTCCTAACTCTGAGAACCAGGAAATAAAACTTTATGTAGTAAAAGGACCTTTGCAGATGTAATTAAGTTGAGAATCTTGAGATGGAAATCATCCTGGATTACCTGAGTGGGCCCTAAATCCAAGGAGAAGTGTTCTTAGAAGACACAGAAGAGAAGACAGAGGAGAAGGCCATGTGAAGGTGGAGGCAGAGATTGGAGTCGTTCAGCCATGAGGTGAGGAACACCGGAGGCCTCCCCAGAAGCCGGGACAGGCAAGGGAGGATTTTGCCCTAAAGCCTTTGGCAGAAGTACGGGCCTGCAACACTTTGATTTTGGACTTCCAGCTGCCAGAACTGTGAGAGGATAAATACTGTTTGAAATCAACCAGTTTGTGGTAATTTGTTGAGCACACCTAGGACACTAACACTGAAGGCTAGGACAGCTTATAAGGAGACTGGTGGAAAACCTTCAAGAAATTTCTGTTGGAAATAGAAATCTTATGTGAGGACACCCAAATCCCCTCCTGACACCCTGAAGCACAGCGATTCTGAGGGGAGCAGGAGAGAGGGTGCGGCTCTCCTCCAAAAGCAGACTTGGGCCCCAAAGCTGATGAAGAAGGCATCTGATGGCTGCTTCAGGGCCAGACCTAGCGTAAGCCAGAATCACCAGGGGAACTTTTGTCAAAAGCTGATTTCTCCACTTAAGGGTGGCTGAGTCAGAATTTCTAGGGGTTAGGTTGGAGAATCTGTGTTATTCAAAGTTTCCTGTGTGATTCTAATGATCTTCCATCCTTAAAAATGATGGGCTCTCCCAGGTAGGCAAAAGGCTATTTATTATTTAAAACCCAGCTTTATTGTTTATGTAAAGCTGGCTACGGATGTGTTATAAAGTATTAAACAATACAGAAAAGCATAAAGACAAAAGCAAATATCCAGATTCACCATCTCGGGAAACCTTCCACATGTTCCTCCGAGCATTTATTCACACACAGATGTCTGTGTACACTTTAACCTGCAATTCAAAGTGTGGTCCACAGACCAGCAGCATTGACACACTAAGGAAATTGCTCACAATTCAGAATTTCGGGTCCTGCCCCAGCAGGATATATTATAACTGCAAACATATCCCTTGTTTTGCAACTTCCTTTTTCCACACTTGCAATGTATTGTAACCTCTGTCCTTGGAAATAAATACAGACCTTATGATCTTTCTTAATAAATATACGGTATTCCTTTATGTACCAGAATTTACTTAATGAGCTCTCATTTGATGATCATTTCTAGTTTCCCATTTTTCCCACTATTGTAAACAATGCTCACCTAAAAATCCTTGAGAAAGTATCTTTCTGTTTTGTCATTATTATTTTTGGGTAAACCCATAGAAGCCACTGTGCAATGTTACACACACTGATCATTTCGATACCTAATGCCAGAACACCAGCATGCATGCCCGCTGACCTTGCACACGAATACTTCTTCCCCCACACTCTTGCCAACACCAGAATTTTTCCAATAATATTAACCTTTGCCTATCTGACACTTAAAAATGACAATTCATTGATTTTTTTTCCTTACATTTTTCTAAAAGCAATAAAAAAGCTGAAGATCTCATACATTTATCAGCCATCTGTATTTCTCTTTTCGTGAACTGTCCAAAGTTATTTTGGTTGTTTAAAATAACGGTTATAAAATAATCTGTGGAATTACAGAGTTTAGAAATATGGTTTAATCACAATGAAAAGCCATGAAAAAGGAAAAAAAAAGGAAGGGAGAAGAAAATGTGCCATAAAAAAGGATAATCAAAAGATTAGTTTGTGTGTTTATTTATAGACACTGGTTACAGCAATCCAGTGATTAGGCAAATTAATGCAGCTGTGTATGATCACAGCTCTGGGATCAGCCCCCACATCCTTTTCAAATGATGCCATCTGTCATTTAAGTATTTTGCATTTGCCTTTCATGTTACATACATTTCATGATGATCTCCATTTTAAAAACATCCTTGGTTAACCCTTTGAAGGTTCTCATGATATGGATCCCCCTCTCCATCAGGAATGGGGTGAGCTAACCACCCTTCCAGGTAGGCAAGAGAAACAGCATGTTTGCCTCTGAAAAAGACCAATCCTCTCCAAATGCTCATATCTTAGGAAGAGAACAGTTGTATCCTTTTCACTGGGTATAAAACTGCTTCTCTGCTCAGAACCAACTGAAAAAAATGGGAGGTGGAGTCAGATCATGTATACTGGTTGACTTCAGTAGCATGTGCAGACCATGCCCATTCCACAGGACACATGCACCCCTCACACCCCTAGGGTGACTTCAGGCCTGCTTTGTCAGAGAGGTACCCACCTTGGGCTCAACACCCAGTGCAAGCAACTTCTCTACTGAACAAGAAGTGGCAGGGGTCTTCTCACAGACCTGGAACTCTCTTTCAACCTGAAGACAATGTCAAACGGGTGAAAACCCACCTCATCCACCCCTGCCACCCTCTAGTTGCTGCTTTATTTGTGAATTGAGACAAATCGATCATCCTCATTTGCTGACCATTTTCTGCACACAGTACAACAAGAGCACTATGCCAGGTGGCCAGGAGGGCTGGCTGCAGGGAAACAGAGGAAAGTGCAGGCAGAAAAAAGTCTCTAGGCTCTACTTTTTGATCTGTGGGATATGAATAGGTGGAACAAGGTCTTTATTCAACACATTTCAGGATGTTAGAACAAGTGGGTCCCATTGTAAGACCTGAAGGAAGGACTTTTAGGACAAAAGGAGAAGCCTGACTTTATAGAATAGGTTCTGTGTAAACACATGAAACACACATACCTTAAGGACTGTGCATGCTAAAACATTTCAGTAGCTGCTAGAATGGGAACATTATGCAAAATAGATTCTTAACAGGTTTGAAAGGGTTGGGGACCCAGGAACACATCTCAAAAATGTGGGTCAGAGTCAAGGAAGCTTGCTGCTACAGTGTCATACAATGCTCTCTCAGTGCTACTGTCAGATCTGGTGCGGGCAGAAGGGGAAGCTTTAGGTCTGGCATAGTTACAGAGAATTGCAGACTTTAATATTTGGTTACGGGATGAAGGGGGAGAAAGAACAAAGATCTTTAAATAAAAAGAAACAAAAGAGTGAACATGAACATAGAGCTACATGAAGTGTCAACCCTAGTGAAGTGATTATGTTTTAACTGTGTAAACCAAGTTCAATTAAATATTCAACATAACAGTAATAAAAATGTAAAACACTGAGAAGCATCTCTCTTCAGTCAGTGTTTGGCAGATGAGTTGTGTGTCTTTGCATCTTGCTCTTTATGGTGATACCTCTAACAAATTTAAGGACAAAAGTGATGTAGACCATACATTCTAGAACCAATTCCAAAACAGCAAGAAGTGGCCAAATGCCAAGTGGCTTAGTCAAATTCTTAATTCTAAACGTTACGTTTACTCTACAGTCTCACTGAAAATCTAACAGCCAAGTGGTCAAAAGAAAAGATAAAACAGCAAAATGGGAGCGCCACAAATTTCTGCTCCTCCTACTCCAGCCAACTTCACTTGTCAGGGAAGAGGCAGCCTCTGTTTCCTTCCTCTTTTAAAGGGAGGGGAAGGCAAGCTGTTGACAACTCCTACTGTACAAAAGAGTTGTTCACACTGCAAAAGTGTTTACTGCTCACAAGTGACACTCAAAATTAATTCACAGCAGCAACACCAGCAGAAAGCTTTGACAGACTGTCTTATGTGTTGACACAGTTATACGTTGTTGAATATTAAAAAAAAGTAACACACTTTTCCTCTTTTCCAGCCCATACATACTGAAGTTGCTCCAAAGAGAGACTGTGAAATGCATCTGAGATTGTAAATGCCACCACCCCCCCAGGTAAGGATTTTCCGCTCTGGGGTTGATGGCTGCAGGCGTGAGAAGACATGGACCCCTTTTCTGAGGCGAAGCAAGGCTGCGAGCTTCTCCCCCAGCTCTGTTACAACTGGTCTCGCTGGTGGTGATTCCTTCAAGAGCATTTCCCTCTAGGGCAAGCCTCAGGCACCAGGGTGGGAAGTGGGGTAGAGCTGCTTATTATACCACCTTGGCAGAAAAGGAGATGCCAGGGTAACAGCTTTCCTGAGGCACAAATAATTCATCTTCCTCCTCCTTTTAAAAACAATAACCCTGCACTTACAATGGCTTTGGTAGGCTGGGTAGATGTGACTTTCTTGCTCAGAAATGATTTACATTAAAAAATCAGAAAGAATGCAGTGTTATTTAATTATCTCAAGTTATCTGAGATGAGTTGAGTAAAAAAAAGAAGCCAGGTGGGATAGCCAGTATTTGGCCTCATCTTGAAGATGCTGTACAGACTCTGGCTCAGAGATCTGCTGTGGCGTGAGGCTGTTGTGTTTGTACAGTTTCTGCTGAGCAGTGTTCTCTCTGTGAGAAGTCACTGGCCTTGAAAAAGACCATTTACACTTTAAAGGTGCTTCTGGCAATCTGAAGTTGCCACTCGTGTAAAAACTACGCAGTGCAAGAACTTTCTTTAGATGGAGATATGCAAGTATCTATTGAAAGTAAGGTTTGCATAGAGCTAACCACAAGGAAAACTGTGGGCTGGGATTCACTGCCTTCCCGTGCACTTTTCCCTCATGCCCCAATCTCCATTTCCCCAGCCATGGTCTGCAGGTTCCCAAAGAGCTCTTCTGGCTTTGCTCCTTAACCCGTCCTGGTCTATGCTTCTCCTTCCCCTCTCATTCCTCCTCAGCACCAAACTCTCCTTTCTTTTGGTCTTGGGAAGGAAGTAGAGGAAAGAATCCATATCAAGATGCAAACGACTGACACTTAAGGTATTCATCCTACTAGGCTTTGGGGATTTTTTTCCACCTCAGTTTTAATTTGTTCTGTGGTTAACATTAACAGCTAAATCCACATACACAAAAATTTTTTGGTATCATCAACAATTTTAAGAGTCTATGAAGGGTTCTGGATATCAAATAGTTTTAGAACCACTGTCCCAGACTACTGGAGCCCTAAAAAAACTTCACTAAAGTGGTTTCCTACTTCTCTGTGACATATTTTTGTTTTCTTCTAAAAAAAACCAAAAAAACAGGATACATGTGCAGGATGTGCATGCTTGTTACATAGGTATATGTGTGCCATGGTGGTTTGCTGCACCTATTGACCACACACCCCTGGTGTGTGTTGTTCCCCTTTCTGTGTCCATGTGGTTTCAATGTTCAACTCCCACTTATTAATGAGAACATGTAGTGTTTGCTTTTCTGTTCCTGTGTTAGTCTGCACAGGATGCTGGCTTTCAGCTTTAACCATGTCCCTGCAAAGGATATGACCTCATTCCTTTTTATGGCTGCATAGTATTCGATGGTATATATGTACCACATTTTCTTTATCCAGTCTATCATTGATGGGCATTTGGGTTGGTTCCATATCTTTGCTACTGTAAATAGTGCTGTAATAAATAGTGTGCATGTGTTTTTATACATCATTTATAATTCTTTGAGTATATACCCAGTAATGGAATTGCTGGGTCAAATGGTATTTCTGGTTCTAGATCCTTGAGGAATTGCCACACTGTCTTCCACAATGGTTGAACTAATTTACACTCCCAGCAACAGTGCAAAAGCATTCTCATTTCTCCACCACCTCACCAGCATCTATTGTTTCTTGATTTTTTAATAATCACCATTCTGACTGGTGTGAGATTGTATCTCATTGTGGTTTTGATTTGCATTTCTCTGATGATCAGTGATGTTGAGTTTTTTTTTACATGTTTGTTGGCTGCATAAATGTCTTCTTTTGAGAAGTGTCTGTTCATATACTTTGTCCACTTTTTGATGGGGTTTTTCCTGTAAATATGTTTAAGTTCCTTGTAAATTCTGGATTTCAGACCTCTGTCAGATGGGTAAATTTGCAAAAGCTTTCTTCCATTTGGTAGGCTGCCTGCTCAACCTGATGATAGTTTCTTTTGCTGTCCAGAAGCTCTTTAGTTTAATTAGATCCTATTTATCAATTTTGGCTTTTGTTGTATTTGCTTTTGGCATTTTTGTCATGAAGCCTTTGATAATGACTATGTCCTGAATGGTACTGCCTAGGTTTTCTTCTAGGGTTTTTATGGTTTTGGGCTTTACATTTAAGTCTTTAATCCATCTTGAGTTAATTTTTGTATATGGTGTAAGGAAGGGCTCCAGTTTCAGCTTTCTGCATATGGCTAGCAAGTTTTCCTAGCACCATTTACTGAACAGGAGATCCTTTCTCCACTGCTTGTTTTTGGCAGGTTTGTCAAAGATCAGATGTTGTAGATGTGTGGTGTTATTTCTGTTCTGCTCCATTGGTCTATATGCCTGTTTCAGTGCCAGTACCATGCTACTTTGGTTACTATAGCCTTGTAGTACAGTTTGAAGACAGGTAGCGCAATGCCTCCAGCTTTGTTCTTTTTGCTTAGGATTGTCTTGGCTATACATGGTCTTCTTTGATTATACAAGAAATTTAAAACAGTTTTTTCTGATTCTGTGAAGAATGACAATGGTAATTTAATGGGAATAGCACTGAAACTTTACTTTGGGCAGTACAGCCATTTTCATGACACTGATTCTTCCTATCCATGAAGATGGATGTTTTTCCATTTGTTTGTGCCCTCTCTTATTTCCTTAAGCAGTGGTTTGTAGTTTTCCTTGAAGAGGTCCTTCACATCCCTTGCTAGCTACATTCCTAGGTATTTTATTTTCTTTGTAGCAATTGTGAATGGGAGTTCATTCATGATTTGGCTCTCTGCTTGCCTACTGTTGGTGTAAGGGAATACTTGTGATTTTTGCACAATGATTTTGTATCCTGAGACTTTGCTCAAGTTGCTTATCAGTTCAAGAAGTGTTTTTTGTTTGTTTGTTTGTTTTTTGAGACAGAGTCTTGCTCTGTTGTCCAGGCTGCAGTGCAGTGGCATGATCTTGGCTGGCTGCAACCTCCACCTCCTGGGTTCAAACGATTCCCCTGCCTCAGCCTTCTGAGTAACTGGGATTATATGTGCACGCCACCATGCTTGGCTAATTTTTGTATTTTTTAGTGGAGATGGGGTTTCACCGCGTTGGCCAGGCTGGTCTCAAACTCCTGACCTCATGTGATCCACCTGCTTTGGCATCTCCAAGTGTTGGGATTACAGGCGTGAGCCACAGTGCCTGTCCAGCATTTGGGAATCGTTAGAGTACACCACTGACTGGTGGAATTCCTGCTGGTGTGATGAGATGCAGTGAGAAGTTGTAATGAGCCCTTTAAACAAGATAGAGGAGGTCTCCTTGACCAATACAGGCCCATGCCCAGGATACAGGTGACCTAGGATACAGATGTTAATATAGTCACGAGGTAGGATGCATTGGTCCTACCTGATGAGGGTGATGCTGACACAGCAGCTAACACTGAAAGAGCATTATCTCTGTTGCCCTGGACTGTAACATATGTGCCACATGCTTTTACATATGTGGTTCTCATCCAATATAGTATGACCCTGAGTACTTTTAGTGTTCTCATTTACCAAGGTGGAAACTGAGGCTTGAAGAGGTTAGATAACTTGCTTACAGCTATCATTCTAACAAAATGGCAGAATTGGAATTGGAAGCCAGCTGTCTGGAGCTCGTGGCCTTCTATCCACCCCCAGCAGTTTCATCCCAATAGAAACCATCAATTGTGAACAGCCAGTGCAGGCCAGCATCCCCTGCTTCACTGTGGGTCAATACTAAGACAGCTAGTGGCCATATAGCAGATGCAGAGATTTTGTTCACTTGAAGGTGGCAAAGTTAGAAGAGCATGAAATCTGAAGGCAGATCTGGTTAAAATCCCAGTCCTCTTTCTTGCTTTGCTTTAAGACTTATGGTTAATCTATGAACTTTAGTTTTCTCATCTATAAAATTAATCTGATACTACCTGCTTTACGAGTTGTTTGTGAGGACTGAATAAGGTAATAAATGTGCAAAATGTTTTCTGAAGCATAAACTCTTAGATGTTATTAGTGTTAATATGGTCTTTTAATGGGAAGAGTCACTCCTGAGAGCAGAGGATTGACTTTCACATCAGTATCACCTACCCGACCTGACAAATCCAGGAGTGGGCTCTCTGGAGGACCATTGGGGAAAAGGGAGTAGAAGCATTTACCAGTTATCAGAGGCATTTATCAGTAATAGTGAAGTTTGACCCTAAAAAACAACACAAGAAGATGAATTCTGTGACATGTGAAGGAGAAACGTGAACTTTCAATGAATTCAGAAATTCCACACTCTCAGCCTGCTTCAAGTTGTGTGTCAGCTGCTGAATCAGAGTAAGAGGCGTCATTTTCTTGTTGGTGATTACACTTATGCCTTTGTACACTGCTGGCTGGCTTCAAAAGAAAGGGTCACCTTTGTGCAGTTGACTCCTCATTTTGTAATAATTCCAAAATGCAGTAGCTTCCCCCTATGTAGTTCAAAGGCACCAAACTGCTGAGAACCAAGGGCAGCCATGAGGGTACCAAACTTCCTGCTTCTAATACCCTGAATCTCAGTGAAGGCTTCTGAACAGATAGGTGAGCTCCAGAAGGACAGACTGTGGTCATTAACCTAACCCTTTATTATGGCAAATCTCAATCCTTTTTCTACATATGAGCTCACCCTTCAAACACCACATTTATGTCCATTTTTGGGAGGGTTGAACTAAAGTTTAAGGCATTATGTCATTGTAAACAAACAATCACATGTAGCATGACTCTGTGGAAAATACAGCATTTCACTTTTGTGGTATTGGTTCCATCACAGGAACAGGGAACCCAAATGATGAGGTCAGTGGGCCAGCTGCCACGGCAAAGAGAATGCCAAGCTGAGCAAGCTGCTTTCACTCACAACTAAAAAATTAAGCTCATTATTGTTATGGCAGCCAGCGAAAGTGATTGCATCCCTAAATTAAATGGAAACAGAGCTTCAGAGACTGCTCCTCCTTAGTATTACATGTTCATGCCAGGAGGTCAAGAGGCTGTTACTTTTGCTGATGATGGACATAACCACATCCAGGCTTATTCCATTTAGAAGACACTACTGGCCAATAAAAAGTAAATGAAAACACACACTACTGTGAATCAGGTAGCAGTAAAAATGGATGCAACAGTGTAGTAGATGTTAAGAGAGGAAGCTGTCTAAGTCCTAGAGTCTCATCCAAAGAGTGTAAACCACGCTCCTCTGCCAAGTGGCTATGACTTCTACTTATAAGCAATGTAGTATTACATAAGTCAACCTGACTTGGTCTTCGTCTATTTTTTCCTAAGGCAGAACATTATCCTTTGAGCAAGCAACAGAGCTAGTCATACCCTGTAAACAGCTTTGATCAAATCTGGGTTATATGCCAAACATCAGAACCAGCCTGAGTTATATACCAGCGCCCCTCCACCCTCACCTCTTTCCTATGTCCATCAATCATACTTCCAGGCTCCCAGACTTGGAGCCTCAGGGTCTTCTCTAATTTTATCTTTCCAGTTCCTCTGTTGTCCTGGCCTCACCAATATTCATATTCAGTTTTCACTAACATCTCACAGATTACTCCTTTGATATGTGCCCAGAGTCCATCTCCATCTCCATCTCTTTACTCTTAGAGTCATCATTTCTGTGCAGGTTCCTCCTCCCACTCCTACCATGGCTATACCATTAGAAAAACCTCTGACTGGTCTTCCACCTCTGGTTTGGGCCCCAGCAACCTGTCAGGACACCACCATTAAGCCACTATATGGCTTTCCTGGGCTTACAAAACGGCAGTCCACAACTCAGACTGTATTCATGGCCCCCAACAACTTAGTACCAGCCTGTCTTTCCAATCCTATTTCCCCTTTCTGCCTGGCTGAACCACTTCTTGAGCCCTGCACTGCACCTACTTCCTGTCTTTGCATAACATCTTTTCCCACTTAAAGTGCCCACTTCTTTCATCCAGCTACCCTCTGAGACCCAGTTAAGTCACATTTCCTCCAGGAAGACAGCTTTGGCCATTCCTGAGAAGGTACGGCCCTCATTCGGATCATTTACTTGGTAATAAGTAGAGTACCTCCTTTTGATCTCTTTTATAGCAGTTACTGCTTTGATGGCTATTCAAATGCAAATTAGTTAATTTCTTGTCTCTTCAACCAGATTTATCACAGCTCCCAGAAGATTATATTTTCTTCTTTTTTATATTATCTCTGCCCACCCAATCCTTTGTCCTTCTCCTCCTCCTTCAAAACTCATGTAGCAACCATAATATTAAATAAAGACTTATTTTTATCTATGTCCTGAGGAGAAACCAGGAAGGAAATCTAAGTGAAATGCAAGAGTAAACTCAGCAGAGATGTAAGTGGTCCCACTGGAGGGAAGACATATCAGAATTGAATAAACCCAGAATTGAGTACATCTGTTGCCAGCATATCTTCAATGCTGCTAAACACCCTCACCTACATTAAATCAGGTAATGTTAAACTCGGGCTTTGAGATATAATTCAGTATGTAAGGAAGGGAGAAGAAGAAAGAAAATAATTCCTCTTTAGAAACGCATTTTCCTCCAAACACTTCAAACACATGACTTCACTTTTAATCCATTTTAATTTAGAAATATTTCTGTAATACAGTATAGAAATATTTTGATGATCTATATCAGTGTATATCTTTGTAATGTACTGTAATATCAACCTAGGCATGAAGAGTGATCAAGGCTGACATTTTACAAAAGGATGGATGGAATGGAGTCCTTCCTGGTCGATGGGGTTAGTGAGGTAGGATTAGCCTGGAGCAACTGGTAGAGCTGGAATCACAGGATGCATAGGTCAGGTGGTCAGCGGGCCTACAGGCAAGTTTCACTGGGATGGCAATAATTATATAGCAGAAACAGGCAGTGCATAGAATAATTTGAATGGTGACCATTTCCAGAATGGCAGCCTCCAGAGTGAGGCTTTTCACAGTGCCCAGTCTTCTTGACCAAAAGGCCGGGGGAGTTTGCTAGAGAAGTTGGTATTTATGTCTAAATTGAGAGCTGTATGCTCTGGTTGAGTTGAAGCCTTGTGCAAAGAACTGGCATGTGCTTTGGTCAGGGCAGGTAACCTCTGCAGGAGAGAGTCTGAAAGGGCTGGGGCAATTCCTTTCCATCAACTTAGGAGGGTCATACCTCCCTGACTCTGGGGCCTTGGGTCCTTAACAATTATTGGATTTATGGCAGATACAGGTAAAGCCGATAGTAGGAAATATGGGATGACAGATCCAGGCCTTACTGATAGCCCTGAGATTTACACTCCTAGAATAATTTTCAGTAGCCTCCTTAATTTTGAGTAATTTTTCTCCTCCTCCAATGGAGCAATGACTGTGCAACAGTATCACCTCCCTGGCAGCATGCTAAAGGCATTTTTTTCTAAATAAATAGAGAATGAAACTGAGGCAGCCTTGTCTTCCTTCTTCAAAGTAGTTTTCACATCCTACAAACATTTTCTTTACTTGCTACCATTGTCCTCCCTCCTGACACAGCCAACTAAAACCTTATCTCTGGCTTCATCATAAGACAGTAAAGCTCTGTTCCCTCCTTGTCACCTACACCTTGTCATCTATCAGTCACATTCTGAGAATGTGCACCAGGAGTTTAGAAGATGATGATGCTTCTGCACCAATAACACTCTGCTACACTTTTCCACCAAGTTTTACTGAACATCGATCAGAATTCTGTTCACAACCAACCTTTAAAGTAAAGCATTAGGATGGGCGTGGTAGCTCATGCCTATAAATCCAGCACTTTGGGAAGCCAAGGTGGGTGGATTGTTTGAGGCCAGTCTAGGCAACAGGGCAAAACCCCATCTCTACCCCAAAATACCAAAAATTAGCCAGGCATTGTAGTTCACACCTATGGTCTCAGATACTCGGGAGGCTGAGTAGGAGGATCGCTGGAGCCCAGGAGGTTAAGGCTATGGTGAGCTGTGATCATACCACTGCACTCCAGCCTGGGCAACAGAGCAAGACCCTATCTAATAAGAGCAGACCCTACTATGATCAAGATTACTAGGAGCCTTGTATTCTCTTGCCATTAGCCCTCCTCCCACTTATTTTCTCACTTACCAGACATTCACTGGGGACATCATATGCTGAGGCCTCATGGCTGGTAGAATGTGAATGATACACTGAGCCTCTATCATTGTCTCTGACCCTTTCCACTGCCACTAGGTCTGTGGCCACTTCCACTGCGGTTTCCAACTCTACCATGGCCAGCACATCATCCCTACTTCTCATCTTGGCTGCTCCTTGTTTTCTACTACTCTGCCCCTTTCCTTCTTTGTCTTTTGTCACTTCACCCAAGCTTCCTGAATTTCTCCAAGGCCAGTTCCCTTCCACAGACATCACCTACCCACGCTCCTTCCTGTGGTCAGTCAGTCCTGCGAGTGCAATCCTGGGCTGTGACTGCACTATGTTTCACTGTTGCTCACCGCTAAGGCTGAGTTCCTTCACCTCCAGAGATACCTACCTAACTTTCTTCTTTTTATAAACTTCAGGGACAGTTCTATGATGGATAAATAGGACTATTAACGCCAGTGACTGCTTTGTGAATGTAACAGTATGTAAACAGCCTGGTTTTGGAGTCAGAGAGATCTGATTTCAAATCCTTGTCAACTGCAGTAGTAGCTGCAGAACCTCTGACAAATCATTTAGTTCTTCTCAGCCTCAACTGCCACATTCACAAAATGGGACTGATAATTATTACTTCGTATGTTTATTTTGATAAAGATTCAATATGTAAAATGCCTTACACATATAAGGCATCCTAGAAATGCCCCTCCCCTGACCCACTCTTTACTTCCCCCTTATAAATGTGATACTGAAAATGGCTACAGTGAACAGTTAGGAAGGGGAGGGGCTATCACTGGCAAAATTAAGCAAAGCTGATAATAATGAACAGATTAACTACAAATGCTACTTAATATTACCAGGGCTTGTCTGTCATAAAATTCTACAGATTAAGATGAGAAAAAGGCAAAAAAATTAATTTCATGGGAACAGCAAAAAGTAGTGGTCACCAAATGTGAACACAACAGCCAGGCCCTACAACAATGAGCACTAAGTCATCCTATTTTTCTTTTCTTTTTTAAAATCCTACAAAGAAACAGGATACAAGGAAACTAGCATGTGAGAAAGACTCGGACTTACATGTGGGAGCTAATAGATATGCAAAAACCTAGACCAAATTCCCATTTCAAAAAGGAACCTGTAGAGTCACTGGACCCATCCTGAGAGTGAGGCAGTCCCAGTAGCACGTCCCGCCATCCTGTGACAGAAGCACTGAGCACATACATAAAAAAATGCCTGTTCCAGTGAAGCCAGGAAGAGAACAGATGGTACAGCCTGACACAGACAGAAAGAGGGACAGGCTTGTCTTGACTCTGTCTGCCATTTTTAAACCCAAGACACAATATCATCTAAGGAATACTCATACTAACATTTCATTCAACAATCTCTCCACTCCAAGTAACGTGAAGTAAGTTAGACAAGAGCAGTTCTGCCTAAACTCTATGCTGTCTGAGAGGTATACTAGTTCTTTGCAAACACCTAAACAGAACTTTCAGATGTTTCTGCTAGAGTGAGAAAAAACATGTGTGTTTGAGTGTAATGTGATAGTTTTCAACTGTTTAAAGAGGCCATAAATCTATGAGCTTGAACTTGAAAGAAACAAATTCTGAGAACATAGAAAATTAGGGTGGGGCAAGGAGGATTGGCTCTAACTCGTTTTTCTGTTCTTTCCCAGAAAAACAATGAGAACTAAGCCAGGCTCCAGTCTCTTTCTTCTCCCAATTTTTACTACTTGCCATACTTTTGAAAACATCTTCTACATACTTCCAGCTCTGGACAAACACATTCTTATTCAAGTTTGTGGTTAACTCCATGAGCTCATTTTTCTATGATTTGTTGGACATTTTTATGTGGCTTTTACGGAGAACAGTTTAAAGTGAATTATCTTTGAGAAGCCTGTGGGATTCTATAATTCTCTGGTGCTCTCCCTAATCAGGATGATTTATTCCAAGACAATTCTAAACCAAGAAGGACTTGATGCCCAGACTTCTAATAAGATTCGGCTGCTGTCTTGCAAAGCCAGGCAGTGTGGGACAGCTGGATGAAGTGAGTGGGACTAGGCTTAGATTGACTTTGTTTGATCAGAGTAAATGATTTCATCTCTTTGGGACTCCAGGTTTGCAACAATAAAACATAAGGAGTGGTGATGGTAATGGCTTCGCAGATTCTCCCAGCCCTAATACTCTATGAGATTATGACTATTCTACTCATAAAACACACACACACACACACACACACACACACACACACACACACACACACAGTCTCTCTCTCTCTCTCTCTCTCTCTTTCCAGGATACGTTTTCTCATAACCAAAGGCTCATTCTAGATTTCATCAAAGAGACAAATGGGAGAAACATGGATATGAACTGGACAGTGACAGTCTCTTTAAACCAGCAGATAGTCTGGGCGTGGTGGCTCACACCTGTAATCCCAGCACTTTGAAAGGTCAAGGTGGGTAGATCACCTGAGATCAGGAGATGGAGTGGAGACCAGCCTGGCCAACATGGTGAAACCCTGTCTCCACTAAAAATACAAAAATTAGCTGGGCATGGTGGCACATGCCTGTAATCCCACCTACTTGGGAGGCTGAGGCAAGAGAATTGCTTGAACCTGGGAGATGGAGGTTGCAGGGAGCTGAGATCATGCCACTGCACTCCAGCCTGGGCGACAGAGCGTGATCTGTCTCAAAAAAATAAATTAAAAAAAAAAAAATACACCAGTAGGGGCATACAGACAAATTTAACGTGGGTCGAAAAAGGATCCATGTAAGTCTTCTCCTTAAAAAAAAAAAATCCTTGAAAAACATCACTACAAGAGCTTGGAGATGACATGCCAATATAAATTACTGAGAGGAATTTATTAAATCCACTAAAGGGCACATCCTAGGAGATAGAACATATTAAACTGAGGAGGCATCTTCCAGGCCCACCTCTCCAGCTCTACCCACTTCTTGCCATTAAATAATAACTACCGACAGTTCTATCAAGAATGGAAACAAACACAATGAAGTGGGGCATAGTAAACTCAATACCAAGACCCCACTTTAATGTCTGTATGTCTGCATCAATTCACATACCGTGTGGTTTTGTAACAAGAAAGTGGGGTGGGAGGAGAGTGGGGTGAAGTTAATCCTGTGGGCCTCAAGTGGGACACACCAGAATGGGAGCCAGGTTTGTGTTTTTGAAGGAATGCCCTTTCCACCTCATTATCTTCCTGTACACATGCACTTTAACAAGATGAATAAACAGGATATGCCTACTCAACTTCCTTGTTTGCTCTCAGGGTCACTTCACTGAAAAAAAGGCATCAAAGGCCTTCAAGAATCTATCACCAGATTTTTAAAAAGTCTGTTTACAGTGATTCTGTATGCCCATGGCTAAAATCGGGAATTTTCTCTCCTTTTATCCTTTCTCCACCCTTTTCTTCTTTCTCTATGTCTTCCAGTCATCCTTTGCCATGTTCCTCATGATTATGTTTTATAATATTGAATGTTCCATGTAAAAAGCAGTGTGCCTTGAGCTGTTTGCTGAAAGAGCTAGATAAACCTAACACATGATCATAATTTACTTTAGTAAGAAAAGTGAGGGAGAAGGTGGAGAAAGGTCCCCAGCAGGCTGTGTGCATGCACAGTGATGAGCTCCCTGAAGACACTAAAGCCGAGTACATGGAGCTGTTGCTTACAGACCAGCTGCTGCCTCATCACCTCCAGGCCACTGCGCCAGACCTACTATCTGATAGAGCAGAGTTCATTTGTTAGTTCTTTATGCAATAATCGCCCTCCCTTTCTTTTTCTAGGAGGAGGGACAGAGGTTGGGGATGTTCAACAAACCAACAGTCCTTCAACAGTATTTGTGAATGAACAGGAGAAGTATGATTATGTAACAGTGTTTGGATGTGTTCTTAACTTCCATCTGAACACCACTAGTTGTACTTCCACACGACTATTAGTGGAGGGCCTCTAATTCAACTAAGAAATCCCTTTTAGCTAAGGAGACTAGAGAAGTAAAATGTAGGAAAGGGAACAAGAAGATACATGGCCATAAAATTTACAAGATCTTTGTTTCAGATGGTTAAGCCAGATTCCAGCTAACAGACATCCTCCACAAATTGGGGCTTAAATAATATGGAAGTTTATTTCTCTCATGTAAAAGAAGTCAGGGACAAGCAGTACAGGATGATATGAAGCTTCCTCATTCATTAGGACCCATCTCCTGCCAGTTTTCCTTTCTACCAATCCTAGGATGCAGTCCTCCTCCTCAAAGTCCAAAATGGTGCTGGTGCTCCAGCCATCACAATTATGTTCCAAGAAACCACATGGAGAAGGGCTGAAGAAGGGTGCGGCTTAGCCCTTTAAGACTTCCTAGAACTCCCACACACACTTCTTACATCTCACTGGCCATAACTTAGTCACATGGCCAGCGAGGCTGGGAAACATGCCTTTTGGCTAGCAGCTCAACTATAAAAGGGATTCTGCTAATTGGTAAGCAAAGACAAGAAAGCTATTTGGTGTAAAACTAGCAGTGTCTCCCATAAGGGCTTTGCAAGCTTCCTTATCTTCTGAGGCTGTATAATAAAAAGATTAGCAACATATACAACAAATGGAAAGAAAAAGAACACAATTACAGTAAACTACAGTAATAGTATTCCATTGAATTTAAGGAAAATCAGATTTTTCCATCTCAAAAGACACAGGGATATTTTCTAATGATTTAATGCCATTCACAGGAAAAGGGCAATATACCACATGGTACTACAGAAACATATTCACTTAGCCCAGGCCGTAGCAAACATCTTCAATCAATAGGTTTGGACAGTGAAATAGACATGAAATCCTATAACTTGTATTTAATACTAATTCAGAGGCATGAGGTGTGAGGAAGAAGGAAGATAAAACATACATATTGGACAGCTATAAAATGATTATGCTACAGAGTTACTCCGAATTAATTAAGGCACTGTAACAAGGGAATAATAACTGAATAATTCCCTAAGATATAATGAAAGTATTCCTGGTTGGTGTGACCTGGCAATCTGTTTGCAAGTTCCTGACTCAGCAATTCTATTTCTAGAAATTTAATGTAAGAAAAATAGCCATAGATACACTTAAGAGACTTATCTATGCAGATATTCATCAAGGTTACTTACCATAGTAAGGAAATGGAAACATCTTCAATTTCTAACAAGGGAGGACTGGCTAAATAAATGCTAGTTCACAAATTCTAATGCAGCCATTACACATGATTAGGTTAAGAAGCTTAAGGCAGGGAAAATAGTCATAATTTTATAAAATGTAAGATACAGTTTATAAAATAAAATCTACTGTGTTATCCTGTTTTCTTCCCCCCCACCTCCCACCCCCACCACTTCCCCAAGAGGAAGTCTTGGCTGGAGTGCAGTGGTGCAATCTCAGCTTACTGCAACCTCTGCCTCCTGGGTTCAAGTGATTCACCTGCCTCACCCTTTGGAGTAGCTGAGATTACAGGCTAATTTTTGTATTTTTAGTAGAGACAGGGTTTCACCATGTTGGCCAGGCTGGTCACAAACTCCTGACCTCAAGTGATCTGGCCACCTCAGCCTCCCAAAGTGCTGGGATTACAAGCATGAGCCACCTCGTAGGGATCCGATCTAGCTTTTTTTTTTTTTTTTTTAAACAATGAATCTGTATTGCCACATATACCTCAATATAAGGTAGCCTCAAAAAATGATCTCCTATTTTACCAACGAGAATACAAAATAACAAAACAAAAATAACAAAAAAGACAAAGAGCTTTGCTAACTTGAGTATATAAACTCTGAGGAATGTGATAAAATAATCATCTTCTTATGATACTTAATTAATTTAGTTATACATACATATATATATTTATATACACTTCAAATTAGATTTTACACAATAAGTTGATTTGTAAATGTTTTGTGAAGTCATATTTTATTAAAAATTTTATTCAGGCTGGGCACAGTGGCTCATGTCTGTAATCCCAGCACTTTGGGAGGCCGAGGCGGGCAGACCACTTGAGGCCAGGAGTTGGAGACCAGCCTGGCCAACATGGCGAAACCCTGTCTCTACTAAAAATACAAAAATTAGCTAGGCATGGTGGCTTATGCCTGTAATCCCAGCTATTTGGTGGCTGAGGTATGAGGAAAGTCACTTGAACCCATGAGGTCGAGGCTATAATGAGCTGAGGGTGCACCACTGCACTTCATCCTGGGTGACAGAACTAGACTCTTGTCTAAAAAAAAAAATTTTTTTTAATTCAAATGTTTCACACTCATCTTCAATGTCTTCATCATTGTTAGAATGTCTTTCGAGTCATCTAACACCTCTCATTGTCTGAGACAGAATCTTTGACTTAGTATGTGATGCTGTCACTGGAAATTTGATCCTGAGTGGGAAATATCCATCGGCATCGTATTAAGAAAGCTGGTGTTATCATTTGAGCTGTACATGATCTCCGCTATTGAATCACTTATTGTATTGTTCTTAAAAGTGCTCTATATAAAAGAGAGTTGCTCAGCATAGCATCCAACCCTAGGCTGTGGGGTCATATCTTTAGGCATAATGGCTAAATTTCTGTTGAATTTCAACACTTATTTTTACAGCAATTCTAGCAACTGACCTCTATAAGCACCCAAAACTCAAGCTGACTGAAGTGATTTCAGGATAATTATTTCAGGACTGTTTGCCTAAATAGTATTTTGTTATTCAAAATAAAATAATAGAGGAGTGTCCATAATCTAAGAGACTTACAGGGACTCGATTATTATAAGATGATGCCCACTTTAAGGATAATGTTTGGCCAAACAAAACCCCCTTCTTGCCTTATATTCAGACATATTTCATGCATACATAATGTAAAAAAGACTATAGTCAGACAAGCTCTATAAAGTCTATGGTGGGGAGAGATCTAAGATGGCCAATTAGCAACAGCTCAGGAACGTACCTCCCAATGAAAGCACAGAGAACGAGTGGACGCCGCACTTTCCGATGAATTTTTGTTGCCCACAGACTGGGAGATTCCCGGCAGAGGAGCCACACAGGTCGCCAGTGCAACTCTTTTGGCCGGCGCGGCTCTTTTGCAGGTGCCCCAGCGCGGCACTTCCTGGTGCGGAGTATACGGGATGGACGGGCTCGGCTGGTCCCATCCCCACAAGGAAAACAGCAGTTGGAAGCGCTGAGGACTGAGAGTTTCACAGCAAGCACAGCAAACCCGGGAAGGTCCGGCTCTGTGGGGAAGGGGCGTCTGCCAAAGGAAAACTAAGAAACAGAAAAAACTTCATCACCAGGAGGAGAGAGATCCAAGATGGCCACGTAGCAGCAGCTCAGGATTGTAGCTCCCAGTGAAAGCGCAGAGAGCGAGTGGATGCCGCAATTGCAGATGAAATTTTGATGCCCACAGACTGAGAGATTCCCGGCGAAGGAGCCACACAGGTCGTCAGCACGACTCTTTTGGCCGGTGCAGTGCTTCTCGGTGCGGAGTGTACGGGACATGGTGCCCTTTTAGTCGGGCTCGGCTGGTCCCATTCCCACAAGGAGAACAGCAATGGGAAGCGCTGAGGACTGAGAGCAAGCACAGCTGAACCCGGGAAGGCCCAGCTCTGTGGGGAAGGGGTGTCCGCCGAAGGAAAACTAAGAAACAGAAAAAACTTCATAACTAATAAGCCGGACGTCCACTCAGAGACCCAATGTGAAAGTCGGCAATTACAAAGACAACAGGTGGATAAATCCACAAAAATGGGAAGAAACCAGTGCAAAAAGGCTGAGAACACCCGAAATCAGAATGCCTCTCCTCCTACAGGGGATCGCAGCTCCTCATCAGCAAGAGAACAAGGCTTGATGGAGGAGGAGTGTGATGAACTCACAGAATCAGGCTTCAGAAGGTGGGTAATAACAAACTTCTGTGAGTTAAAAGAACATGTTCTAACCCAATGCAAAGAAACTAAGAACTTGAAAGAAGATTTAACGAAATGCTAATGAGAATGGACAACTTAGAGAAGAATATAAGTGAATTGATGGAGCTGAAAAACACAACATGAGAACTTCATGAAGCATGCACAAGTTTCAACAGCTGAATTGACCAAGCAGAAGAAAGGATATCAGAGGTCGAAGATCAACTCGATGAAATAAAACGAGAAGGCAAGATGACAGAAAAAAGGGTAAAAAGGAATGAACAAAGTCTACAAGAAATATGGCACTATGTGAAACGACCTAATCTACGTTTGATAGGTGTACCTGAATGTGATGAAGAGAATAAATCCAAGCTGGAAAATACTCTACAGGATATTATCCAGGAAAACTCCCCCAACCTAGCAAGGCAGGCCAATATTCAAGTCCAGGAAATACAGAGAACACCACAAAGATATTCCTCAAGAAGAGCAA